>JAODAL010010438.1:0-105144 GCA_025379985.1 Phyllomedusa bahiana | reverse complement strand
TCGGCAACGCCTTCAGTCCCCCCTTGTTTGTACCCCCGCGCTTTGGATGCAGAAAGTCAGGATGACCAAGTAACCTGTTGTTATGATGGATGATGACGACATTGCGGATCCATCCTGGCTTTCCGCAAAATTTGTTGCAGCGCTTCATCAGTGGACGGGAGGAAGACAGGGGGTGTGTAATAGGGGGCCCCGCCCAAAAAGGGGGGGGGGGGTCAGAAGGCCTGATATGATTCCCACCAGGTCAGCGCAAACCCCGCTCCTCCTTTGCCGAAAAAAAGGTCCAGGACCTCTAAGCCTGGGCCTTTTTTTGAGCAATCTGTTCACCCACGATTCATATGCCGCCTTTCCCGAAAAGCTTGTAAGGCAAGAACCCTTTAAGGGGTTACACCCCCCAACATGTTTGGTCACTGCAGCAAATGTTTATTGAAATGGAGGGGAACACTTCCCAAAAAGGCCCCCGGCCCGACCCGGGGCCCCCAAACCTTGTCCACCCTCTGTCTCCGCCCCTCCTCCTCCGCCCCCAACCAAGCGTTCCTCAGCTGCCCATGTCTTCAGAGTCATGATAGGGATCAGCCTCCCTTCAGCCTCCCCTCGCCCGAGTCCACCAGACCACCGAGACCCTCCTACCCCTTCCCCTTCCGCCATTTGATGATGCACCCGTACAGCGGCCAGTCTAGCAGCCAGCCTTCTGTCTCCAGGTTTGGGAGCAAAAGAAACACTTAACCCAAACCCCCAAAAAGCCAAAACCTGAATCGGCTTTGCAGGTTTGGCCTTGGAAAGTTCCCTTTTCCGTTGGTGGACAAAGATGGGTTCCGCCACGTCAGGGCCCGCTTCCCCCAAATACCAGATGCGAGCAGGCATTTCTTTCCCAGAAAAGCCGCCCCTCCCCGGGCCCAAACCGTGTCTCAAAAATTTCAGGCTTTTTTTAAAAGTTTCCTGCGTTGCAGACCCGGACTTAACGCTTGCAAAAATCCCTCCCGCTGTCTTTTTAAAAAATAAATTCTTTTTATTAATCATATTTTAAAAAGTTTTTACAATTGGCAGGAGTAGTTACCCGATTAAACAGAAATCAAATGATCAATGCACGACGCGTTTCGATTTCTAACAAATCTTAATCATTGTGCTTAAGTATCTGCTCAAGTAGCTTTTTGTATTTATAGAGTCTGCATAAGGGCGTTACTATTTTCTGTGTTGAACTCGCTTCCTTACCCAATTAGCTCAAGTTCTGCTAACTTTGGCTAGTGTTCACACTCTATTATTTGTCGTTTACATAAAAAACGAATTAATTAAAAACTATAACAGATCATGGATTAACTATACATATAGATTATTTAATAATGATATAATAGATCATATTTTATGTTTAGACCTTCTGTTTGCCATGTTACGTAATGTTAAAAATCCACCAGCTCTCACATGAGAAGCCTCCTTTTATGGGTCGCCTCCACTTGCTGTTAAAGAAACTTTTCCTATACCATTTACTATAATGCTAGCTGTACTAATGGTTATGGATGATCAATACATGGTTTTTGACACAGCTGACCATATTTAATTCACACCGGATTTTTGCATCCTGTATAGATGTTCGTCTAATTCTGTTTTCAGATTGTTAGTTGTACAGCTTTGACATATTTTATTTTGCACTCGGTGCAGGATATTAAGGTACAACTACATATTTGGTGTTACAATTTATATATTGCTCTATATTTGAATTTTTTTCCTGTAACATATGATTGAAATTCTTTACTATGCTTTAATGTTGCTTACAATTTATACTAAATTTTGTGACCGGTGCAACCATGAATTTCCCTCGTTTGTAACCACTGTGCGTTTTTCAGGGTAGGGTTGTGTGAGCTATACATACTAGGAGAAATATTAGAACCTAAAGTCCGACCACGTTTAAGGAACATAGTTTCACCTCCTTTCTGGATTAAAATTTTATTCATTCACTGTTTGAATTCAATACAGTTAGATGTTTTGTTTTATTATTGTTTATATATTGATGATTATATAATAGGGAGAGTAAGGGTAGAGGAAAGTTTTTACTGGGTTATGCCTTGTTCACTTCTATTAGTTTGTTTGTTCGTTGTTGGTGCTTAAAAGATTATCTCTTAGGAATTTTTGTACTGGTTGTATTTTAGCTTCAATTATTGTTTGTTGATGCAAATCCGTCTCATTTTAAGATTCATTCTACTTTTTAATTGTTTCCTCTTCTTGGGGGTGCTTTGTTCTTCTAGGCCAAGTGGAATTTTCGTCTTGTGTTCTAAGTATGTTCCCCCACCGGGATATATATTAACACATGTTGAGTGTGAACATGAGGAGGCCAGCAAAAATAAATTCTTGTTAATGGTTTATCGGTATGGAGATACAAAACTTTGGTTTAATCTGAGCAGTTCAGCGTGTATAATGCCAGATAAGTCTATGCATATCGGATGCGATTTAAATGTGAATCGCAGGTTCATATGATTTTTATTAATAAATCCGATAAAATCGGATATTGTACTACTGTCTCCCTCCCATATCAGAATGAGGTCGTCATGAACGTCCATTTGGGGGGGTGGGAGATATAGGGGGGAGGTGGTGTTGTGGGATGCCGGGGGGACCGGAGGAGTATGGGGGGGGGGCACAAGACGATTGTTGGTGAGTGTTGGCGGGGGGCTAGGCATGTGGGGCGACGTTTCCAGTGTTTGAGTAGTCGCCTAGTGTCCGGGATATGATATTGTGTTTGCTAAGAGAGGGCGAAAATTTCGTGTCTGGACCGCGGCGGCGTAGAGCCCATTCTGAATGCGAGAAGTATTATTTTTAATCAGAACAGAGAAAAGTTATGTGTTAATAAAAATTCAGTGGCTAAGATGATAAACTCCTTAATCTCTTCTCTATACTGGCTATAGGTATTAAGAAATTCTTTTAATGCAAATAGTGAGATTTCATGTATCATAGATGGATATAGAGCCTCTACATCACATGTCACCCACGTGAATATTGGATTTGCCATGTGGGAAATTCTCTAGATAGTTTGAATGACATTTCCCTGTATCTTGTAAGAATAGCCCTGAGTATGTATGGGAAATAAAGGCTCAATACAAATCCTACCCAAAGATCCCAATAATTCGTCCAATGATCCTATAGGGCCGTGTCGGGGATAGGCCGAGGACAGGTAGCACTCGTGTGGTCGGGAGGAGTGGCTGCGGGAAGTTATTTTTTGTGGAACTTCGGTACAGGAATGTAAATATTGGAGTTAATATGGGTATTGTGCGTATAAAAGTTATTATTGATCCTGGAGCATGGACAGATGTGGTTTATAGTACGTTATTGGCGTCGCCATTTGTAGATAGGGGGCCGGGTACATCCAATATATCTTTTCGCGGATGTGCTATCTGAAGACTGGCTTGATGGCCGGGGTTGTTAGGATTTTTATGAGATGCATAGGGGGAGGGTCCTGTCCTAGATGAGGGGCGGGGTGTGGGTGGGAGTGATCATTTAACGCATATACGATAGTCGCGTTGTAGTCGGGCGGAGGTCTTGGTTCATATTTGTGGCAGTGGTATTCCGGGCTTATATCCAAAACACTATGGCCCCGCCTTATGATGTATTCGGGAGGGCTATTGGTGCGCGGTTATAACGTATCACTTGGTTTGGTATTCGTGTAGGTGAAGTGCTTTTACAGGTGTTGGTGATTGGTGAGGTTATTTTAGAGGAGGCGGATTCGTGAAGTTTTGGAGGGTCTTTATTGTGGGTTGGGTGCGAAATTGTATAGAGTGTGTGTATTATTATGTTGGAGGAATAGTGTATGAGGGTGCTTTATAATCTTGGGGACTGTCCTAGATGTTTATTAGGGGTTGTAGCTGTTAGTAGGTGTCATGTTTATTTAAGGGGAGAGGATTGTCATTTATATCTTTTCAGGTAAGGGCGTAGTACATATCGTTCGGAGGTTGTGGATGTTATCTAGAATCAATCTAATTAGGGGGTGTTGGGCGTCCTGTAGTGAGCCTTAGGCGGCGGAGTGTAAGGGGAGTATCTCAGATCAGGGTTCTATGGTTGTTTGATGTATGATGAATACATATGACTTATATCTTCAGACACACACTGTTGAATTACTAGGCGTCAGCTGGGGTCACTGCGTTGATACTATCATTACTATAGTCATTTCTTGTTGAATGATATATATTATTCTGATTGGGATTTTGGACATTTCTGTTGATGTCAGTAGGGAGTGATATGTTCTTGCGAACATGAGACACCGGATATAAGGTGTATTTAATAGAGTGTGATGTTCCTCTCATTATCGTGGTAATGAGAGTGAGCTGGTATTTTTTTGGTGGGGGGGGTGGGTGCTCTCATCTTAATTTCAATAGGTTCTCATGTGGTGATCGATGATGTTAGCTATGTCCTACATCTTTGGCTAGGCCTGGTGGAGGTAGTTAGGGGCAGGATTCTCTTGTTATTTAGGATTACGTATAGTGTGATCATATCTTATGAATACGACATGGTGGCTGGAGGAGACTGTATGTTATCTGTGTCCAAATAAGGAGGGACTGTGTTATACAGTAATTAGTGAATAGGCATTTTCTCTCGATAGTTTGTTATACGGTACGTGGCGGGACATATGCGCAGACGGGGTGTTGTTCACACTCTGTATATGCAAGATGAGACTGATCATGGGGACATCGACAGACAGCTAGTGATCATTCCTGATGTTATATTTGCATGGATATCTGGAGTTGGCTGTAGTTACTTTGTTGGCAGGTGGTTGTAATGACTATTGCAGTGTTGTGATTTACGTTCGCTGGCTACTTACGTATTATTGTACTTTATAAGTTGCTATGTGGATGGGCTAATGTGGTGGGGGGAATGAGATAGGGATAGATTCATGATTGTTGGGGGTGGGGTGTTGTGTGGAGAGAGACTGGTGTATATCGAGGGTGATTAGGTAGTCATTGATCGTATTCTTAATAGTGGGGTTGCCGGTATTTGTCTGCGGTTCTCGAGGATTGTGGGAATCTTGAGGTGGAGAGTTGGATAGATGTTATTATCGTGAAAAAATGTCCTATTATTTCTTGGGAGTGAGATTGGTATGGCGCAGCGTATTTTCGGCTATATTGTGAGTGTGGGGGTCGGGGTTGACGGGCCAGCCAGGATCACGACATGGACTGGGATTCATAGTAGTGTGATTGGGGTTGATAATGCTTTCTAGTCGTCGATTTATTATCTAGCGAGTGAGGTAATAGTGTTATCGAGATGTTGGTGATATTTACCTATGTGATCACAAGCGGTGAGAGTGTCATTTTAGCGGCGGGCGGTGCGTGTCTGGGTGAACTGACGTGGTTATTATAGTATATCTCATAGACATCAAGACGCTGTCTTCTCTATGTGCTAAAATTCATGAACTACCAGATAGTCTACAAGAGACTCGTCATGCCGTGTATGTATATTTAACCATTTTACTACTGTCTAACTCTGTCTTTCGATTTAATCAGATTGAAGTTGACAAGTGTTGGAGACTTTAATTACTCTAACAACGATATGGTCTATCATATACGTACGAGCGTATAGCAGAGAGATTCAACACTTCAGATGTAAATAGTTGATCCTATGTTGCTATCATAATGACTTTTACAAAGACTCGGTTCTTGTGCAAAACATTATTTGGTAGACTGATGATTTTTTTAATCTGATAGTTATTTCTTTTTCTAAAGTGCAAAGTTATGATACTAATAATTCATTTATGATTATCTGCTAGATCATGGGTAGTAGGTATTTTAATTCGTTCTTAGACATCGATTTGGCTCAGTAATATATGTGTAGCTTTACTCAGTAGAGTTGGAAGAGAGGTATTACATTTTTGTCTGCGATGATGTGCAAATGTTTGTGATGAGCTTTCTAGTTTGCAGAATTTGTCTTTCTTTTAATTTATCCTAGTACTTATAGCTATTTGTTCAAAAGACAACGTACTTATTTAGATGATATACTGATCTATAGTGTCAAATCTCATTGAGTACTAGGTTTAAACTTTATACAGCTAGAGCTATACATGAGTTTATAACTATTGATCTGGATGGTCAGCTGGGTATGATCGTGGTTATCACAATTCCTCCACAATATTAACAATGTCTATTAGAAATCTGAGCTTTACTCTATATCTATTTATACGAACCGGATTCCAACACATCTAGATGTGAGTTCATTTGTTCATCTTTTCCAGAAATAAACGTTGTACTCAGACAGTTGCGTGTTATATGGGTTAGTTACAATCTTAATGTGGAGTCCTACAGAACTCAAAAATTTACATAGTTTTGATCTTCCTTCTTTAGTTCGTCTAATACACGTATTTCGTCATTACATACTAAGTTTTTCATACATTTTTATAGTCGTGTTTACATTTTATCATTTTTTCATCTCATAATAGAGTGTATTCTTGTGATTGAACTTGAGCGGTGTATGTTCTTGCATGTATATTCCCATTAGAGTAGCCGGGGCGAGCAACGCACGATCTACACGGCTGCTCTTTGGTAGGTAGTGTGGCAGAGATATCTTCTGCAGAGTAGAGTCTTCAAGCTACACTCGGATGTTTGGTGTATAGAGGTAGTATAATTATTCTAGATGTCACATCAAAGATTAGGATTGTGGGCATTTATTCTATATGGCTTTATACATCAATAAGGATATTGCATGTATTGATCTTTTTTGATACACAACTAGTAGAGAGCTCACGTTGGAGGCTATGTATGGTGGTGTTTTGTTTTAGTAATCATTTCGAGGTCGCGTACAATTCACTAGGTTTGAAACTAAAAATGCATAGCAACATGGCTTGTTATCACTTTAGATGTTCTAGTTGTTAAACACTGTTTGTTCAGTCGTGCTAAACAATCAGTATTGCTTAAGGTGCTCGGGGGATGCAATTTATGCTCTTAGAGTTAATTATGCATCGCTACATCACAGAGCTGAGACACAACAATCAGGCTTAATTTTCAAAAGATTTCTGGCTGCTTGTGCAGCAGCGCAGTTCCCGGCACTTTAACGGCTTGCACGAGGGAAAGCTCGCCTTTCGCGCAGGACTGTTAGCGGTCCTTTTGTAGACACAATATCTGGCGAAATAGCACTATGGTAAAGGATGCGCGATATCTTCGCGGGGGATAGAATAGGTTATGACCAAGGTATGCAACAAATGTTTTTATGTGGGTTACTTGGAGCGGACAATAGATCTTGGGTATGGCGAGGGATGTGACGTGATGGAGTTTTACGCAGCGGGGGTACGTATGTGAGAGGGGTACGGTCACAGTATATAGAGGCTTGGTGCAAGGGAGGGTGCACGAGTCGACAATGCAGGACGACTGCGGTGGTGACTTGATCATGTGTCTGACTTGGGGGATAGTCTAAGGATTATTATCGAGGTTCTGGTGGATATGGGCGAGTGGAGGTGTCGGATGTGTACATAATTGGTATAGTGTCTGTGCTCAGAGTTACGAGGGTCAGATGTGGGTGTGCGTATTGAGAAGGGGTGTGTTTGTCTGATGCGATAGAAAGGGCGTTAGGGCTATTGTGGTCGAGGTTAACATCCTTCAACTTCCAATTGAGCTGCTCTTTGCGTTCGGATATCGCGTGGTTGGGTGCGTGAGTGGTCACGAGCGGGTCGTGAGTGAGAGGAGTTGGAGCGGTAGTAGTACATCACTCAGAGAAAAAAAACTAGCCGATAACAAAAGCATTAGGGAGAGATAAAAAGGAGCAAGGGGTGAGATACGAAAAACTAGTGATAGGTTAAGGAAAGGCTGAGTCAAGGGTGGAGGGGCCATAGTGGGGGATTTGTGTGGAGTAGTGAATTATGATAAAGAAGACTAGACGATTCGACTAGGTGTGATTTAGGGGGGGGGGGGGGATGGATCGGGCCACGGCACGTGATATGAGAAACTATCTAAAAATCCATAGGCGTGTCAGAGTTTCAGGATATGCCATGTGAAGGGCGAAATAGATGTGGAAGTGTGAGGGGTCCATGAGCAGAATGGGAGTGGCGCCATAAGGATAAAGGACATGTGAGGCCAGAAAAACTTTTGTATGAGCCAATGACCCTAGGGTTACTCCCCAATTATTACATTCTGTGTAGGGCCGGAGAGGTGCCACGAAACATATCTCCCGGCGCGGGGCCACTGGGGGGACTGTGACCGTAGGGAGAGTGGTGGGCATTGGGCGGATAGTGGGAGTCAGAGAGTGGTGAGAATTAGATAGTGGTGCTGCTTGGTTGACGGTGCACGTAGTCGTGACATAGGGGGCAGCCGTGAGTAATAGCCAGGTAGCATACGGCGAGGGTTAGGCTGTAGAAGATATGAGACAGGAGGGGCCTGTTCATTCAAATATTAGAGGAGGGATCCCACGGCATAGGCAGAATCGCAGAGAGGGGGCGATATCAGTAGGGGAGCGGGTGAGAGATGTAGAGTGTGACGAGCTGAGCTAGGGGTCGGTCAGAGCTATTGAAGGGACAAGGATGAAAACGGGGAGCGTCGACACAGGCGGTGGGAGGTTGTGTGGGCATTGAAAGAGAGAGTTTGCGTTTAATACCTATAGCCAGGTATAGGAGTAATGAGATTAAGGGTGCGTTTTATCATCGTATAGGGGGGCGGGACGGGAGGAAGATGGGGGGATTGTATAATAAGCGGACAAAGGGAGGCAGTATAGATACGTATAGTGTTGGTAGAGGAGGGGAAAATAACAAAGGGGAGCGAAGCGTTGCAGGCGCAGAAGGGAGCGGGCGATGCCAATGGTGTGGGGGGGCGGTGGAGGAAGAGTGAGATGGGCTCTGGGCGGGGTGTTTGGGCGGCGCGTTCGGGGGGGGGGGGGGGGGGGATGGGGGGTAGTCGCGAGCAGTGGATGAGTATTGTGGCAGTCTATTTGGTGGAAGAGGCGCTGTCGGAATGGCTGTGTGGCTGTTGGTGCGGGGGGATGTAGCGCGAGAGGAGGGGTCGTATTTCTGTCTTCGCGCATGTTGGGCTTAGCGGAGGGTGTTGGTTGTTAGTTGTGTGGGGTGGGGACCGGTATTGCGATTGTGGCACGACGCGTGGCGGGGGGGGGGGGAGGTCCAGTAGTAGTGGAGGTGAGTGGGGGTGAGGGTAGAAGGCGAGTGTGGGGTGGTAAGTGCAGCGAAGGATAGGTAGCGCTGGCTTTAGGACGGTCGGAGGAGATGATTAGGCGTAGGTTAAAAGGATCAGTGGGGAGTGGACACTAGGCTGTGAGTGACGATTGGTGGCAGCGGGGAAGAGGTAGAAGATGCGGGTGTGCGCTATCCGGGGGATAGGTGCATAGGAGCGGTGTATGGGAGGTGTGGGAGATAACGGGGGGACGGGGGGCTGGACGCTGCTGGCAGAACGGGGGAGACAAAGGAAGGTATAGGGGGATTGTAGGTCTCGCGATGACGGTAAACGGCGAAGTAAACGAAGAGATTCATTATGCTGGCGCTCGGGTCTCATGTCACGGGCGCATGGCACATGGTGGGTTGGTAAATGAGGAAAGAGGCGCCGGATTGGGGTGTAACGGTTGAGATTAGTAGGGACAGAACAGATGAAGAATGACCGGACGAGGGGGCTGTGGGGGAGCAGAGAGGAAAGGCAAGGGAGCACCCAAGAAGGAGGAGGAGGGATACAATAAAAATAATTAGCAAAGGGTGATGGAGGAAATGGAAAGTAGGCAAACAAGAGGAATTAGTGGGAGAGGGCAATAAACGAGAGAGTACAAAGGACGAATTCTCCTTGAGCAGTAAGGCAGTCTTTAGGACGGAGTACCAGACGGAAGCGAAAGGAGAACCGGCTAATAGGAGAGGTGGAAGCACAGTGCATAAAGTGAACAACTTGAGCTGTTCTCTACCCCATGTAGTCTCCGGGTCCTCAATATAATGCAAATAAATGAAGAATAAAAAAAAAAATCTAGCCTGTATTTATAGTTCAAACCGGGTAGAATGGAATAAAATTTTATCTAGAAGGAAGTGAACTATGATTCCTAAACGTGGTACTGACTATAGGTTCTACTATTTCTCGCTAGAATGTAATAGCTCCGACGGACGAACCCTACTGAACAACGCGCCTCGTGGTTACAAACGAGGGGAAATTATGGTTTCAGGTCACAAAATTTGTATAGAATTGTAAGCACCTGAAGAGCATATTAAAGGAATTTCAACATATGTTTTACAGGATGAAGAAATTCAATAGTAAGAGCAATAGTATTAAATTGTAACACCAAATATTGTAGTGTACCTAATATCCTGCACCTGTATTGGTGCAAAATACAAATATGTAAGCTGTGTACAACTATCAATCTGAAAACAAGATTACGATCGACATCTATCAGATGCCAAAAATCCGTTTGTGGAATATAATATGTCAGCTGTGTCAAAACACTGTATTGATATCCAAAACATGAGTACACCATCCTTAGCATTATAGTAAAATGGGTATAGTAAAGAAGTGTATCTTTAACGGAGCAAGAGGGAGGCGACCATAAAATGAGGATTCGCATGAGAGAAGCTTGGTGGATTTTAAAGTTACGTACCTCAGGCAACCAGGAAGAGTCTAAACATAAAATAAATCTCTATATCAAGTATTTAAATAAGTCTATATTGTATAGTTATCCATGATCTGTAATTGTTTTTAATTATTCAGTATTTTTTATGTAAACGACAAATTAATAGAGGTGAACACTAGCCAAAGTAAGAACTAGAGCTAATTGGAAGTGAAGGAGTTGTAAACAGAAAATGGGGTAACGCCCTATCAGACCTATAAATACAAGCATACTTGAGCAGATCCTAAGGCACAATTGATTAGGATTTGTTAAAATAATCGAAACGCGTCGTCATTGAATCATTTGATAACAGAGGTATAAGTCGGGTAACAACTGGCCTGCCATATTGTAAAAAACTTTTTAAAATAGTATTAATAAAGAGAATTTATTTTAAAGAATGACATGCAGGCGAGAGGAGTTTGTTGCAAGCGTTAAGTGCCGGACACTGCAACAGCAGGAATTCTTTGAAAATAAAGTCCTGATTTTCCAGCCTGGATAGATACCAGGGTGTCCGGATCACCGCATTATTTACACTGAACAACCAAAACGTAATACTGTTTTTGGCATTTTTATCATCTAAAATTTCAAGCGCTTTATCTGCATCTGTGGTCCGGGAAAAGTCCATCTCACCAACCGGACACATGGACTAGTAAAGCGACGGCCAAGGGCCGCTATTATCTCTGTGACAGCTCACTGGGTGAGCTGGGTGGATGTCTTGGGGTGACGGTGGCTCCCTCAGGCTCGGCGGCAGCGCTCTTCAAACACCGCAGGGATGGGTGCATGGCTCTTTCCCCCAAGGTCTCTGGTGGCATCACGGTGCCCGTGAGACACCAGGTCCGTGTTGAAATTAAATCCTGCCTTGGAGACCGGCCACACACAGGTCAGGAGCTGTTGGAACGCTCTAATCAACGAACCGAAGCCGCTGGCTGGGTTACAAAACCTTTGTTGCCAGGCAAGGTGGTGTGCGATAAACGGTCGAAATTGCCTGGCCCGGCCCTTAATGATGCGGTATGGCTTGAGCACATCCCTTGCCTGCACATGTCATGAAACCTTTCGTCCCAGAAATTTCTAAAGAGGCTACCCGGGTCTGGACTGCCTGCTGAAGAAGGTTCGAGGTCTAGGTTCGCACTAGTAACGGGCTCCGCCGTTCGCACCCCTGCGTCGTCCCGCTGGCTGCGTGCAGGCGTCAGCTCGTGCCTCCCCGGTCAACCGTCTCATTGAATGACGGAGTGCAACACGCTGGAATTCCACCCTCCTACATGCTCCAGCGATTGTGCAGCAGCGCAATGCCAATACGCATACGAAGTGACACATGGCTGGCAAGCAGCGGTACTGGACTCGGGGCTGTTGAACCACCGAGATTGAGGCAGGTGAAAGAGCTCTGCACCCATCCTTTGCCAGTTTTGAAGAAGCCACCAAAATGGTTCCAGTGTCGTGACAATGCCCTTGTCAGCATGAGCATTGGTGGTGATCTAAGTTTCTGGAACGATCGTTTGGAACAATCTGAAACAACAGGGTCCCGCCAGCGACGGAGGAAGGAGACGGACACAGATGCGGACAACGGAGCCTTTCTCTTCCGTCAAATCCACAAGGCCCGACATTTTTCACACTAATTTCATCGGTCTCATTAGGCATTGGTTCGGGGTCCAGATCTAGTTGCAAGGTTGGCGCGACAAGCTCTCAGGGTGCATCATCTCAGGCAAGTCCAGGGCTGTGTTGAAGCTGTGCCGGAAGGCAGCGTATGAGGAAAGGAGGAGGAGGTATTCCTAAGCACCGATGTTACCCGGGGACGGTCTCCTGCCCCTTAAAAGAGGTTGGCGCGAATGTTAGAGGCGGATAATGAAGATGAGAAAGATCATTTTTCTAGTGCCCTCGACCCAGAGGCTTTGGAATTCAAGGCTCCATCGCTCACATGAGTGCTTGGATTCTCCTTCCTCCAACAAGATCCTTCGCATAAGGCCATCAACAATGAACAACAGTTACTAGTGTGGGGCCACCCTCGCTGGATCCCCGGTACAGAGGGAAAACAAAAATCAGCCACTTTCCTTCACCCACCCAAATAGAGAGTAACATGCAGGAAATGGAGACCGTTGCTGATTGATCAACTGTAGGACAACTGTTTGCGTCAGCCTTTCCACGTTCCCCAAATGTCACGGTGGAACAACATCAGCGACGTGACAGAAGAGTGCCAAGTAGGTGCGTAGCTGCAGCCATGCAGGCAAGTGGCAGAAGCCTAATGGGTGACCCCTGGCATCTTTGTTTTACCTACCTCACCAATCGCATGCAATTCAGGGCAACACATCCAACAACGACAGAGATCACTTAGAATCATAGTGCAACGACTATCTGCGTTCTAACACCGATGTTTTTGCATGTGTTCCGGACCGCAATAGTCATCCTTGGGTAAATCCAACAATGGACGATCAGGCCCGAGCGTGCTCGTCACGCCATGAGGTATTGTACTGCCAGCAGCCAGCTCATATCTGAGCGGACCTTCAAGCACAGCTGGAGGAGTCATTACAGACAAACGCGATCCGGCTTTCCACAGATAATGTGGATCAATTATACTTTCATACATGATTGAAATCAGGCATGGATCTCTGATGATGTTGATGCCCCCCAATTGCCAAGGTCACCGATTAGTTTGCCAGTCTACTTCACATTCCTTTTCAAACAAAATGGTCCTCTGAAAACTTTTTTTTAAAATGATCATTTTCTTAACGCAATATTTTATTCTCCTTCCCAACAGTTCATTTTGCTTGTATTGTGCTGGTGAGAGACTGTAAAAGACAGCAAGGTTTCATCATGAACAACACCGTATTCCATTTACGTCTCTTATGAGTCTAAGAAGATTTCGCATTGTGTCAATGCTTTTGAGGTAATGTTGCTGTGAGATACAGCTATAATTATGGTCCTTTGAACAGAAATGTGGCTTCTAAGTGCAATTCTCCCTCACCGAATTTTTAACAGTGGCTGAGAATTCATTTTTATAATTTTTTGGGGTCATGTAGCGGAGATACAGCATAATCATGGTCTTTGTAAACAGAAATTTGGCCGTTCAGTGGCATTCTCCACCTCACAATTTTTAAAGCAGTGGCTGAGAAGTCATTTTTATAATTTTTCGGGTCATTTTGCTTTGAAATGCAGCAATACTACAGTTCCTATTATAATAAAAATGTTTTTTCTTCTAACAGACATTGTTCTTCGAACAATTGACCAAAGTGGCTCAAGGGTCATAGCCTTTTGAATTTTTGGGGGCATTTTGCTGGTGACATGCAGCTATACTTAAACAGGTCCTATTCTAAAAAATGTTGGAATTCTCTAACAGACTTTTGTTCTTCACAATTGACCAAAGGGGGCTCAAGGTCCATGCATTGAATTTTTTGGGGGGCTTTTTTTGGCGTACATGCAGCTATCCCTCCCAGGCCAAATTCAAAAAAAATTTTTGTTTTTTAACAGAAAATTTGTTCTTCAAAATTTGGGCCCAAAAAAAGGGGCTCGGGGGTTTAGGTGCTGTCAGAAACAGGAATAGGAAAAAAAACCACTTTTTTAATGGACACTTTATTGCAAAATGACTTGTTTTTGGCAAGATCTTTAACATAGCTATCAACCCCTTTGTATTGAGACAACCCATTTTAACAATAAAAAAAAAAGAAAAACCCAAAGACAATTGGGGGAAATTTCCCTCCTATTTTAAAAAATGGGGTTTTTCCTAAAATTTAAAAGTACTAAAAAAGGGGGCATTTACAAAAAAGCTTTTTAAAAAAATTCCTCTGAATTGTAAAAAGGGGGGTTTAGGGGAAAATTTGACCAAAATTAGTTTTTTCCCAAAAGGAAAACCCAAGGGGAGTATAAAAGAAAGGGCCCAGAGAAAAAAGTACAGAGACCATTTCCTCCAGCACGTGATTAAAATGAGAAAAAAAATTTCCAAGATAAAGGCACCTGGGGGGTTAAACGGGACGAAAAACCACCAGTATTTCCAAGTGAAGTTAAATTTGGGGGCCACCCCAAAAATGGGAGGGGCAAGCCCTACCCGGGGAAAATTGACGGGGAAACAGGGGAAGGCGGAGTTCCCCCACATTTTCCGTTTCCGCACCTGCTTCACCCAGAAGTTTTGGGTTTGCTGGCCATCGGGGCATTTTTAACCCTTTCATGTTAATAGATGAGGGGAACCGCCAGCCGGGGGTTTTCACCGCACCCACTGAACTCCGGCCCGGGTCATGCTGGGGCCCGGACGGGGTATATTCAATGTCCAGTAAAACTAAAATGGTGGTTTGAAAGACCCCCTTTTTTTCCGGCACTTTTTAATGGGGGGTCATCCCGGGTTTTGGGGGTAAATGCTTTTGGCCCCAAGGACAGGTTAGTAAAATGTCCAGTTTAAAACCAAAATTTTGGGGTTAAAGACCCCTTTTTCCCGGGGCATTTTTTAAAATTTTGGGGGTCTTTCCAGGTTTTTGGGGCTCATGCGGTTGCCCAGGACAGGTATATCAAGGGCCCATTTTTCAACTAAAATGGTGGTTGAAAAAAACCCCTTTTTTTTCGGCACTTTTTAAATTTTGGGGGGTCATGCGGGATTGGGGGCTAAAGCGGGGTGGCCCAAAACAGGTATGGTCAATGCCATTTAAAACTAAAATGGGGTTGAAAAAACCCCTTTTTTCGGGCACTTTTTTAAATTTGGGGGATCATCGGGGTTTGGGGCTAGGGCCGGGGCCCAGGACGGGAAAAGCCCCAATGTCCAGTGAAACAAAAAATGGGGGGTTTTAAAGACCCCTTTTTTCCGGCACTTTTTAAAATGGGGGGGGTAAATGAAAGGTTTTGGGGGCTCATCCCTGTGGCCCAGGACAGGTTTTGGTCAATTTCCAGTGAAACAAAAATGGGTGTTAAAAGACCCCTTTTTCCTGCATTTTTTTAAATTTTGGGGGAAAGCATTTTTTGGGGCCATCATTTGGCCCAGGACAGTTAAGCCCAAAGCCCAAATTTAAACAAAAAATTTTTGGTTAAAAAGACTCCTTTTTCCGGCATTTTTTTAAATGGGGGGCCCCATGCGGTTTTGGGGCTCATGCTGTGGCCCAGGACAGGTAAATTTCAATTCCATTCAAATAAAATGGGTTTGAAAGACTCCTTTTTCCCGGGCCCTTTTTAAAGGGGGGGGTCATGCGGGTTTTGGGGCTCATGCGGGTGGCCCAGGACAGGTAAAAAGAAAAAGTCCATTAAAACCAAAAATTTGGTGGTTAAAAGGGAACTCCTTTTTCTGGCATTTTTTAAAATGGGGGAGCCCAGGGCAGGTTTGGGGGCTCATGCTGTGGCCCGGGGACAGGTATATTCAATGCCATTTAAACAAAATTTGGGGTTTTAAAAGGGACCCCTTTTTCCCGGGCTTTTTTTAAAAATGTGGGGGTCATGCAGGTTTGGGGGAAAAACGGGGGGCCCAATTTTTATAGTCAATTTTTCCTTGAAACAAAAATGGGGGTTGAAAGACCCCCTTTTTTCCGGAAACTTTTATAAATGGGGGGGTTCAGGGGCAGGTTTGGGGCTCATGCTGGGCCCGGGACAGGTATATCAATGCCCCAGTTCAACAAAAATGTTGGTTGAAAAAACCCCCTTTTCCGCACTTTTTAAATGGGGGGTTTCATGCAGGTTTGGGGCTCATCCCTGGGGCCCCAGGACAGGTATAGCCCAATTTTCCCCATTTAAACCCTAAAAGGGGTGGTTTAAAAAGGGACTCCTTTTTCCGGGCACTTTTTAAAATGGGGGGGTCTGCGGGTTGGGGCTCATGCTGGGGCCCAGGACGGGTAAATTTAAAAGTAAATTTCAAAAAAATGGGGGTTTGAAAGACTCCTTTTTGGGGGGCCCACTTTTTAAATGGGGGAAACATGCAGGTTTGGGGCTCTTTCTGCGTTCAAAGGAAAAGGGATATTAAAATTCCAGTTCAAGTAACATGATGGATTCAAATCTTTACTCCCCTTCGGGCACTTTTAAATTTTTTTGGGTGATGCGGGTTTTTAAAAGGGGGGGTCAGGCGGGGTTTACAAAACAGGGATAGAAAATGGCCCTGTGACTTTTTTTCTGTATTTTTAATAACCTAAGTTTTTTCCCAAGATTAGCACGTTCCTTTTTAAACTGTTGGGGAAATTTTAAATTTTCAGCTTCTCCACCCCTTGTTTGGGTGAAAATAATGAAGGTTTGTTTGCTCTCCCATAAAATTTTAAAAAGGGTCATCCGCTTTAATCGTTTCTCACAACAAAAACCTTTTTCGATAGGGGCCGACTATCGACTATCAAAGGGGATCCGATAGCCAACGCAATCCTCAAAAACTAATCATGATTTTCCTGGGGAAGCTTTGACTAAAACTAATAGAACAAAAACGGGGGGGAAAAGTAACGGTTCAGCCCCTCCCTGCCCCGCTGTATTAGGACACATTGTGATTAAGAAAAACCCCATTTTAAACACTCCCCTGTGCCCTGTTGCCCGGGTTTTTTTTTGTTTTTTGGCTTAAAGGCCCCAGGGGTTTTTTGGGTATGCTAAGCGGGGGAAAAGGGAACCCTTGAAACCCCCCTCCCTCTGCAATTAGCATACACACCCTTCAAAGACCTCTGGCTCCACAGTCCAAATCACCCCTTTCTCCCTGCTGTCTCCTGCCCCCCTCTGGGGAGAGGAGCAAACAAGAGCCAGCCACGGGCACAGTGCACTGATCCAGCATTGAGCAGCCTACAGCAGACCTGGGCAGACACACACGGGGTTTAACTCCCCCCACTCCCCCTGCTGAATATAAGTTACGAAAGTCAGGGGAGGAGAGCTGTCTTTTGTGCTGAGGGGAGGGGGGAAAGGGGGGGGAAAGAAAGGCAGACAAGAATCACCCCCCCTGAATTGAAAAATCCCTATGGTGCCAGACACATTGAAGAAAGGCTGAAAGCCTGTAGCAAAGACAACCCCTTTTAACACAAGAAAAAAAAGGGGAAAATGTTTGTAAAAGAAAGGGAAAAGGAAAAAAAATCATCACACTTTGCTGCATAGCTGCAGGCTGATCACAGTACATATGATGACCCCTGTCCATTGCTGTAAGTGCCTATAATATGGGATGAGCATCAAAAAAGGTTTCATGGAAGAAATAGAAGCAAGGGGGGTCTGGTCTAAATTAATTATTTTTTTTCATTTATATCATGTGTATGGCTGGTAATGATGGAAAGCATGGCACTAGAATGCACTAAGGGAATAGAAGCAGTGTCATATTCTGGGCAGTGTTCTGCTGGGAAACCTTGGGCTTTGGCATTCATGTGGGTATTACTTGACTAAACCAGTTTTCCAAAAAAAAAATTGTTTTGGACTAAGTGTACTCCTTTATGGCAACAATATTCACTTAATGCTCAACAAAGGGTTTCATTTACTGCTATACAGGTTGCTTGCACACCACTCAGCCATGTGGGTGTTCCTAAATGTTTCCTATCCTGCACTTTGATGGCATATTGTAAGAATATGCCATCAAAATCAGATACAGTAGGTGTGGGTTCCATCTTTGTACCCTGGAAAGAGTTGGCTCAAAATAATGAGCTAGTTGTGCTTTTGCACAACTCTCCATTCTGTTGTATGGGACTTTCGAGTATAGCCAAACACACAAGTCCACTGTTCTCAGAATGCCCATAGAGCAGAATGGTAAGGAGTGCGCAAGCACAACCGACTCATTGTTCTGAGGCCCATTTTTGAAATAGTTGGGGTTTCCCAGTGATGGGGCGCAAACCTATCAGATTTTGATGGCATATCCTGTCAATATGCCATCAAAGTACAAGATGGAAACAGCCATTTAACCCCTTCTTAACAGTTGCTCATAATTTTTCAGCTCTTTGTTTTTTTTCCTCCCGGCATTCCAAGAGCCATCAATTTTTTTTTCTATGTTCCAGTACCAATAATACCAATTATGTGTATCTTTTTATTTTTTATACGTAAAATGACAAAAAGGGGGTGATTTAAACTTTTAATAATTTTCTATTGTTTTTTGTACTTTTAACATAACCCCATGGGGAACTTAAATTACGGGGTTTTACTCGATTGGGTTGTACACCCTTTTACTTTTTTAAAAATTTAATATGGAAGGGTGTACAAAGATGGTGGCTTTATTCCTTCTTGTCTGGGGAAAATAAATAATAGAACATAAGATTTGGGGGCTATAAAACCCTTTATTTTTGTTTCCCTGCAAAAGGTTAAATTATCAAAAATTTCCCTGATTTTGTTTGGGGGGGGCCCCTTTCAGGGTTTAAAAAAAGTGGGGCAGCACCACCCATCATTTATTTAGACACCATGACCTTGATTGGGCTCCAGACGCAATCTTAAGGGAAAAAAAAGCATTTTTTTTAGAGTCATCTCCCGATTTTTTGCTGTTAGGCCGGGTTTTACAGGGGGTTTTTCCCCCGGGTTTGTGAGCCGTATTGACTCACAAATCCCCCGTGAATAAGGGGCGGGGCGGGGGCGGGGGGTCCCCCTCCCCGGCCCCCCTAGACAAAAGCATTGTTTACGGGGCGTACCGCCGTAAATAATGTGCATGTCCAAATTTCTCCCCCCCTGCGGTTTTTGCCCAGGGAGGACGACGGAATTTTCCCCTGTTCCTAAGAAGCAGTGGGTTAAGTAATTTCTGCCTTGGGGGATTGGCGCCCCCATGCAGCGCAAATCCGGCGCGCAGTACGGCCCAAAACCGCGGGGAGAAATGCCGTGTGAACGAGGCCCTTTTTGAAAAAGGGGTCTGCTGTAATAATCAGCTTCTCCCCTTGCCGTCACTATCTTAGCATGCTCTATAGTGCCTTACCGCTAATAGGACGTAGCTATATATACTTCCATTGTCGATACGGGTATGTTCACACGGTGAACAGTGGCACGTACAGTGACGCATACCCGTGCACAACGCTATACACCTGTTGTTTGAGGTATGCGCTGGCCAGAGCATACTTCTAAAGCTCTCCATCCAGCCCCCATACACTTATACTTTGCCACAAATATACCATGTAAACATACCTTAAGGGGTTAATATTGTTCTTAGGTACAATATATTTATAATAGCCTATTTCATCACTGCTATCATTCTGTTATATTTCAACCACAAACTAGCGGATACAGGTAACTTGGTGAGGGTGTGCAAATTTAGTTTGTTACCTTTAGAAAGAAGTATTAGGATATTGTTGGGGGTTTTAAAAATGACATTACCGTATATACTCGAGTAAAAGCCGACAAAGTATAAGCCCCCCAGGCACCTACTTTTGCCACCAAAAAAATGGGAAAAAATTAAATTACTCGAGTTTTAACGGGTGCGGTAAATTTTTAAAAAAAAAAAATGGTACCGATAAAATTACAAAAGACAAGTAAAGGGATTTAAAAGGCCCCCTTAGGCAGGTAAAAGGCCCGTTAAGTGGCCCCCAAAAACAGGAAAAGTCAGGGAAAGTCCCCCCCATAGACAGGTTGGGCGGTAAATGTACCCTCATAGGCAGGGACAGACCCGATTTAAGTCCCCCCTAGCAGGTTTTAAACAGGGTTTAAAAAACCCCAAAGGCAGGAATTTGACAGGGCTATGTCCCCATAGCAGGTAAGACAGATATATTTCCCCTCAAAAGCCCGGATAAAGGGATTTTAAAGGCAGGGATGGTCCCCCCAGCAGGTATAAAGGGAAAGGGACATGTCCCCTCATAGCAGGTATAGGTAAAAAAGACAAATAAAAGGCCCTTTATTGGCTTTTACAGGCAGGGGCCCTTTTTAAAAAAAAAAAAATCACCTTTCTTTCCCAGGCTCACCTTGCGCTCCGTCTTCTGGCACAAGCTCCTTTAAAGTCATCAGGCGACCCCAGGGTTGTTTAAAAGAGTCCCTTTGGCTGTATGCGCCCCCCAGGGATCGGGATACTCCAAACGATCCCCGCCGGTGCCTGGGGGCCCTAACAGTACCCGGGGGCCCAAAAGGTGACCGGGGGATTTAAACTGTAAGTGCTCCCAGGGGTCCCCCATTTCAGCTTCAAAAAATTTTCCCCCCACAGTGCACGAGCCCCAAAACAGCGCCCGGACACTGTCGGCCCAAACTCGGGATTTAGCTACATGCGAAATCCCAAGAGCCGCCTATAGCCCCAAGTGTCTCTGTCAGCGTCCGGGCCCTCGCAAAACGCCCGAGCACAGAAATTTACTCGGGTATACCCGGGAGGATTTTTTAGCTAATTTTTTGGGGGTGAAAAAACTCAGCTTAAAAATCGAGTAAAAACAGTATATTGAGAGAGAGATTGGTTTTTTTAAACCCCACGTTTTTTAAAAGTGTTAAAATACCCGTTAAACCCTTCATTAATAGACCTTTTTATATTTTTTAGTTTTCAAATTTTTGTTTGTGGATTTTTCATTTTTAACCCCCCTTAGCCTAGTCCTGATTGCTACTGTATTGCCCCCTTTTTAAATATTTATTAGGTGCTTCTTTCATATTTTTTTTTCTATTTATAATAATAATAAAGATAACTAATTTTAAAACCCCCTTTAAAAAACCTGGACATTTTGGGGATTTTCCCGGTGGGGTTCGGACATGTGTAACAGAATTTCCCCGCGCGATCCTTTTTACACAGCCGCTGGGTGTTAGCGGTAATTCAGCAAAAAATCGTCCCCAACGCTGCCAAGTTCCCCGTTTTCCCCCCTTTTCCGGGCCCCCCCCTAATGCAAATTTTCTATTCAAAGCTTAGGGGGGGAACAACAATTTACGCCCCCTGGGGGGGAAGCGCCCTAGGGGGACTCAATGTTCGTAAAAAAAAAGTTTTAAAGTATAAAAAAAAAAGTTTTAAAAGTTCAAATCACATATTACACATATTTGGCATCACCGTGTCCAAAAAAGTCCAGTCTATAAAAATATAACATCATTTATCCTGTATGTTAAAAAACGGAGAAGAAAAAAAAATCCAAATGCCAAAAAATTTTTTTTTTTTTCCAAAGTTTCCCAAAAAAATTGGGAAAAAATTTTTTTAAAAAAGTTGTATGCTTCCAAACGTGGACCCAAATACCTTTTTTTTTACATTTTGCCCCACTTTTGGGAAATTTTTTTTCAGTTTTCCCGTAAAAATACAAGGGGAATATGAATTTAAAACCACTGAGAAAGGGGGGGGGGGGGGGGGGGGGGGGGGCTTGTCCCCCCGAAATAAAAGCCCTCATGGGTCTACGTTGGGGGAAAAATAAAAACGATGGGTTTTGAAAAAGGGGAAAGGGGGAAAAAAAAAAGATAATTTTTTTTTTCTTTTTTAAGGTGTTGAAGGGGGTTTTAAACTAGTGATTGGGACTTTGTAACCTTTTTCATTCTGTTATAGTATAATTTTCTTTTTTTAAATTTTTTGTTTTTTTCCCTTATTTTAAATGAAAACTACATGCAAATAAAGTTGCAAGGAAAAGTAAATGAACCCTTAGTAAATTTCCAGGGTTTCCCGCATTAAAAACTAAAAAAGAAAATGGCCTGGTTGTTTTTCTAATCAAAAAACCCCATTTGGGGGCCGTTAAAAATTTTAAAAATTATTGGGGTCAGTCCCAAAACCTTCCCCGGTGGAGCTTTTCCCAATTTTCCCCCCATTAGCGTACGCCCAAAAATAACAAAAGGGTTGGCCCTAAAAACGAACCCACGTTTTTGTTTCATTTGCTTACTTTAAAACCCTTTTGCGTTTATAGCATGCATATTCAAACATTTGTAAACATGCTAATATTCATCACAGTATATGCAATTAAATTATGAGCCAGTACTTAGCTGTTGTGTTACAGTCTCAAATCCTTATAGCAGTTCCATGGTGGAGATATTAATAGAGCTGGAAGTTGACGAGCGCACAGCTTTAGTTGCGACATTTCGGAAAAAACATTTTCCTTTCTCAGGCAGCTCTATTAATATCTCCACCATGGAACTGCTATAAGGATTTGAGACTGTAACACAACAGCTAAGTACTGGATCATAATTAATTGCATATAATGTGATGAATATTAGCATGTTTCCAAATGTTTGAATATTCATGCTATAAACGCAAAAGGATTAAAGTAAGAAAATTAAACATAACGAGAGTTCGTTTTATGCCAAGCCTTTTTGTTATAATTGTCTGGTTGTTATCTGAAGAAGGGAGCTAGTTCTCTCGAAAGCTCTCCATCAAATATACCCAGTTAGCCTCTAAAAGGTATCGCCTGATTTCTTCACTCTTCTACTACTTTCTATGGCTAACACGGTACAACATTATACTACTGGTTGTTATCTAAGTCACAAATATAGTCATATAGTCAAACACAATCTTACTTACAGATAATTGTTCATATTTTGATTGAGCACCATGAATAAACCTCTAAAATAAAGGTGGTGGGAGTGGGATTAGTGAACCTCTACGTTAATAACAAGGACAAAAGGTGCCTCACTTAAGGAGATGAGATTGCAAATGTGGATTTCATAGGTGACTTGCCATTAAGTAAAGGCACACAAAATAGATCTGTTCTTGTCAAGACAGATTTGTTAGTGTGAGGCGTACTGTAATGCATAACTTTCAGAAAACATTAGAAGACAAAAGTATATCATAACATATTATAGACAAGAAGTCCAAAACCTCAAGCTGAAGACACATTGGATGATGCAACATGAAAATGACCTTAAGCAAACAATGAAATTAACTAAACAATAGGTGAAAAAGATGGCCAAGTCAGAGTATTGACCTTAAAGGGGTTCTCTCATCACGCTGTTTCACTGAGCCAAAAGCAGATTCAGATTCATGCATCCTGTCTCTTCCTGATCAGGCTGTGCGTGGTTCCATAACAGTGATTAGCATATCAGATTGACATTCACATCTCTTCTAATAGCACTGACATGAGAGCAGGAGATGCTGTCTATAAGTGCAGACAGCTACAGACCTAAAAGTAAACCAACAAAGGAGATGAATCACTTGATAACACATTGTTCTCAAGCTGCTGGCAGTCTTACCTGTGGTGATGACATCCTTGCCATCAGATAAGACAGAGTAGAGAGAAGGGGAGAGCAGGTCAGTAATCTAGAGAAGCATCTGTGCACTCAGAGCTGACATCTATCGTCTCATCAATAAAGCCCAAAAAATAAAGCAATATATTTGAAAAAAACTCTTCAATTACCGGTCCCTACATGTTTAAAGCAATAAAGGAGACAACTCCTTTATTGCTATTAAGATGATGTGACATAAGATAAACAGGGATGCGCACATAAGAATTACCAGAAATAAAAAAAAAGTATGGAGTATAAGGTCCGACGAGCCTCGCCTATGTGTTAGACACATTACGAAACTTAGTCGCATTAGTAATGCGCCTAACATGCATAAAGGCTGTAGATAGGTTGAAAATAAAAGAAAAGTCATTAGAATTGCATGTCAGTGAATAGAAACTATGGTACTGATCTTGCTTGGTGGACTACAGATGAGAGCAGCAAAAATAAATCAGTGGATTATTTAATGTAAAACTAGTTTTAGATTCTATGAATTTTAAGTGCATTTTATAGGAGATATTTTTTATTTTTTGGGATATTATATATTTTTAGATTAATTTTATATATATATATATTTTTGATTAAATTTAAATAATTTAATTTTATATAGTTTGATAATTATCATAAGTTACTTTTTATTATTGTACTGGTGTAAGTTGAGAAATATTGGACATTTTTTTCCCTAACAGCAAATCTAGCTCCACTTCGACTCCTCAGGCTCAGGCACACCACATTAAAATATGTCTGTATGTTCGAGCAGTAATGAACCTAGTTTTGCCGGACCACTTGCATATATGTGTCTAATATTATGAGTGTGATACGCCATGTCCCCCAGAATGCCCCCAGAACGCCCCTTCATGTTAGGCGCATTAGAAAGTGTTGAGTCTTACGAACAATGTGCCTAACACATTCATTATGTGCATCAGACATCATAGACTGCTCACTTAGGCACATTTTACACCAGAAAAGAAAAAAACCCAATTATACATGCCTCCCTATGTGTCAGTATGACAAAGGCTGCTGTCAGTGTGCCCTGACAGCAGGATTACTATGTAGACAGCACAGGGGCTACTCTAGATCCCAGATCTGACTGTATAGATAATCCCCATGCGGCATCAGGTCATCAGGACAGAAGAATGCCCTTTGATTATGCCATAATCACAGACTGCAGCAATCAAAGGGTTAATCACCGGGGATCGGAGGCTTCTTCCAGTCCATGCTGTTCAGTGAGACTGCTCTGGGAATGGAGCTGTTAACGTCAACTCCGTTCCTAGTGCAGATGCGGTGCTGGGAGCTGCAAAACCCCTCTGTCTGCAGCAATGTCTTCTGGCATCACTGCAGACTGAAGACTTGCACCACCTGACATCAAAAGTCGGTGGGTGGTCATTAAGGAGTCAAGTACAAATTCAAGGCTACACTTACTTTTTGTCCTTGCACTGTGGATGTGTACCCACTTTGTTCATTTAAGACGTGAACAGTACAACTATTTGTATAATGAGCTTAGTTAGATTGTGTTTGCCTATAATTACGACTTAGAGAACAATCAGGCCGCTATTTATTAGTATTCAATGTAGAAAATCGGGTAATTCCAAATAGTCACGTACTTCTTCTTGAAACTGTAGCTATGTTTGGAGAATGTTAAGAAAGTAGTGTATTCAGTGTTGGATTAAAATCTATGTTGGATGATGTAATGAAAAGTTTGTTGTGTCTGCTTGACCACCAGCTCCTATTCCCATCCTCTACTTACACTAATTAAGACAGACAATCCTTTCTGCCCATCATCAGTTTTTATCCCCACAGATTCTTTGTCTGTAGGTTTTCAGGCACATGAGACTTTTTGAGATGGTCTTGAATTGATCACAAACACATAGTAGCGTGGGAGAAAAACCAGTGTATTCACTAGAAAAGTGACTGAAATCCCATTTGTAGACAAGAAAGAGCATGTGAAAACACCCAGAAATGAGTGCTCAGTTCATGACAAACATATTACTAGAGAAACATGGTTCATCCAAATGCACTACATATAACCTATTAACCATCTTTTACAAGAGCTTTTGACAAATGCCTGGTTTGAAGTGAGAAAAGCTGAATCATGTTATACATTCTGATATGTAAATTCTCTGTTTTTCATTCGATAAAATATTTTATTTTCAAAAAGTAATTTTGATAGAATTCAAATATTAAAAAACATTATTTAGCAATTAACCATAAATTGCTACAAAATCAAATTAGAAATGTGTGATAAAATAAACAAATTAGACCTGTTGCAGAATCCCAGTAAACGAATGGTCAATTGAATCATTGAAGAAGCCTAGGAGAGAAGTGAACTAAGTGGTCTAACTAAAATAAGAAGTTTAGCAAAATAGTTCACAACCCTACCCAGATGGTAGTCACGGTCTCAGACCTCAGTCTGTAAAGCACAAGCTGGCCAGAAATTTCCATAATATTGGAAACCATTTATGGCTTAGTGTGCCACCTATGAAGAATTAGAAAATGGATACTTAGAAGTAAACAATTTACAGTAAGTAGTAATAATCAAATCCACACAATACATAAATATGCCTATTTTCAAAAAAAGTGCCTTTCAGTTTTTAAACCAAGCAGTCATGTTTTCAAGTTTTTATCACTGGTTTCTCTGGGAGAAAGATTTTGCTTTTGTTATTGAATAGCTTTTAGCCAACCTACTATTCCTCCCAACCTCTATTCTCCCTCACATGAATTCACACTTGGTCGGGCATACATGTTTTTCAATGACGAGAGAGGAGTAAGGCACTTGTAAAGGTAGAAATGGAGGGTACCATAGGGCTGCTGACCACTAGGGCTTATGTTGGTACTATCAGGGAACTGGTAGTGATCTTATTAAGGAAATAGCACCACAGATAACACAGACAGACACAGTTTTTGCACTCATTTAGGCATTTACTCAGAGGCACTGAAGCTTTATGGTTACAAACACTGCAGCACAAATCTTTGTACTACCCAAGCACAATGCTTTAAAAGTAGGATTAACTGGCAGTTCTATTACATCACATCTGTAATAAAGTTTCTGTTTTCTTTGTCAGGGGTTCAACTTACTCTCTCTTGCTGTAACATGTCTTTGCTCAAGACACTAAACACACAGGTTCTGCATCTCTGCCACTAACCCCGGTTCAGGGCACAATATTTTACAGTCCAGCACTGTAACAGCCTTACTCCCTTGGAAGACACTGTTTGTACTGATGTCATATGTGTCTCCACAGTTATAGAGGTCACTGATGTTACAGATAGTATGGTACCAACAGTCTTTTGGCCTCAACTGGGTGACCCTTACAAGCTTCTGGGTAACCCTCACAGTCACTGTCAGGACAGCGTCTTGTGGCTCACTTTCTCCATGGCCCAGGTAGTCCCACGGTATGTTTCTCCATAATCAAATACTATGGTGGGCTCAACCAGAAATATTGGCTGTCACCAGCTACAGCCACTGTGTCAGTGACATCTTGTTCGATCAAGCCAGGAACCTTATCTTCGTCTCTCAACTTCTGCAGGCTACATAACAACACACAATGATGAGAACCACATGTTATATGGGGGTATGTGAACTCGCTTATGGAAGTGTCATCACGTGTCATGTAGGCTACTGTTAGATTTCCTTTAAACTTTAATTCTAAGAAAAATAAATAAAAAAGGGACTTTAGCACTACAGACAAAGAAACTGGCACTGATATACAAAAGTACATTATAGGAGTAAAATCTCCACAAAGAAGCAATAATTATTAAAAAGTATCTAGAAACTCATACATACAATGGCACTTTCAATGTACCATTATAAAAATATACTGTAAAACAAAAAGAAAAAAGAAGAAAAAAAAAATATATATATACATATATATATATATATATAAAATATATATAAATTTTTATTATTATTATATTTATATATAATATATAATATATATAATTATATATATATATATATATATTTTATATATTATATATATTATATATATATATATATATATATGCTATATGTGTAACATGGACACAGACTTATACTTGTTAGTGGAGCTAGTGTTGTTTTGTTCATCTGTTTGAAGGAAATTGTAGAATTTTCTTGTACACTGATCTGTTTAGATATATGTGGTTCCTATTAGGTGCTGATGTTGTTTTTTATAACAATAATTAAAAAAATGTAAAATGAACTATTAGGCAGATTTTGTTAAATTGTAAAATGGAGATAGTATTGTCACTTAGCATACTAGGGTCATTGATAATTTGACTCTTATCTCTCAAATAAAGATTTCTGAGATACTTTTTACACTTTAAGTTCACCTGAGATAATCAAAATGTCAGCATGCTACGGTTTGTAGTGCCATACACAAATATGTACATGTATAAAGCCAAAATATGCAAAATATTAATTGCATAGTCACTCAGATGTCTTATATTAAGGGCAACATGCATGAAATTTGGCGTGTGAACACCAAATTTCATGCGCATAATAATGGCATAGAATGCGCCTGATTTATGAACCCGCTCTACAGCGGGTCATAAATCAGGCGCATTCTAGCGCTAGGGGGACATTGCTGGCTCAGGTATACCTCTTTGAAAGGGGTTTATCTGTTCCAGCTGTAATGCGCCTAGAAATGCTATATATATATATATATAATATATATATATATATATATATGTAGCTTCGCTACAGTTCTAGTGCACCCCGGCTAGATTTAAACATGTATGAATGGGGCTGCACCTGATATCAGGCTGAAAAGAGGCCAGATATCTGGCGCAGTCCCGTTCATACATGTCGCCCTAAGTGTCCGTTTAAAATGATCAGCAGCTATCCAAAAACATATGTTTTCTAGTAAAGGAAGATACATAGTACATAGCAGAGCTACAGCTGCAAAGACACTCATATTACACACTCCTGCAACTGACGGAGTCATCTACTTTATCTCCTAGGCATCTGTAGCTAGTAGGAAGGCAGTGTATTTAGTAATAGTCTTTATTTATCTTTCCCTGTCTATTTAAGGCAAAGTTCACATGGCATAATTGCGGGGCGTAATTACGACCCACAATTACGCCGGGACTTCGGCCGACTCACTTGGTTACGAATACAGCTTTTTCTTCAACTCTTTCCACACGTGTTTGATTGGGTAGAGGTCTGGGGACAACTCTACTTCATTGTCATTGAACCATTTCTTCACCAATCTTGATATATGCTTCGGTTCATTGTCATGCTGGAACACTGTCATCCTTTTCATATCAATAGTACGCTCTAGAAAGTAACTCCTCTTGTAGGATACTCACATATAGCTCAGCATTGAGACCACCATCGATCCTGGTCAAGTATCCAATGCCTTTGGCTGTGAAACAACACCATATCATCAGGCTTCCTCCATTAGCCCCCTTTTCCTTTGATTTTTCCAGGCCCATTTGCACCCATCCAAGACAATCTATTGACTATCATCACATCGCTTCAAATGACCCATTTCCAAACTTCTACTGTCCCCTTTTCATCCTTTTTTGTAAACTCGAGCCAACACTCCTTATGATGATATTGAAGTCGAAGCTTCTTCCCCCTTTTTTGTGCCACCATTTCAGACTTGTGTAATGTATTTTACATGGTGCTTGCAAGGACATCTGTGATCCCATTATTATGAAGCATACGAGCCACCTCCACTGCCGTGTTTGTTGTGCCAAAACTGATAGACCTTATGATGAGTCGACTTCTTGACTCCGATATTTTACCTGAATGTCCACCTCTTGGCTTTGGAATGAATGGATGGACTTCATTTCATATTCTTCCAGCTGTCATGGCATTCCTATAATGCAGTTTGGCAATTTTCTTGGCCAGGAGACCACTGTTGATGAGCTGGATGATGCGGTTTCTATTTTCTTGGGAAATATTTGGCTGCCCCTCAATTCGAACCAGTGAACCTTCGCTTGGGAATCAACCTTATAACACACTGAGCTATCAGGGAATGTAAGAACAGGTTGTAAGTTGTAGTATACAAGAAGAAAGAGATTGTTCCACCAACGGGAGCAAAACAGTAACAATGCAGTTATATAACAAGAATCTGCATAGCTAAGCATATGCTAAACAGTTGCAAGTCAATTTGATGTATGAGATAGCCAAGATGATTGTCTATAAAATGATGGTAGCCTCACATTCCAAGCTGTGGTGGATGGTGAGATATGGACCTTGAAAATCAAAAGTTAAAAATATTGTTACCCTTTTGCTTTGCACTGCATATTGTTCCTCTATGGTCTTTCTCTAAATGGCTGATGATTGTTGTAACATATAATATTAACACAATTTCTGTTTTATCCTTAATCTCTAAATACAAAATACAAGTAATGAAAACCAAAGATATCGTAGATATTCTGCCTACATGTAGACCTATTGAATTGTAAACAATAAATCAAAGACCTGTTCTCCTTTTTTATGAATAATCAGTTATGACAATACTATAAATCATCATCATAGTTGAGAATGGGAATTCCCAGGTGCTTTTCTTCATCAGAACATTCCTTGAACTCAGGAGATTCCATCCAACAATTTGTGTGTATCAGGAATTGACATCCAAGGCCTCGAACTGTGCAGGGGTTATCCAGATCTGAGCCATGGGACATAAACACCTTAGATTGGATAAATAGTACTTTGAACCACTCTTTAGGTCTACTGACATTTTGGTTGGTATTGCCTGGAACTGCTTAACCCATCCATATTAGGCTTTGAAGAAAAGAGCAAGGGATATGCTGCCACTTACAGCCACAAGAGGGTACAGATATGGCCTTTAAAGTCTTGAATCAGGTTATGCTTTTATGATAAGCTATTCATTCTAAATTTATTTCTCCTGTGTATGTATGTTAGATTAACTGTTTCAAGTCAAATTGTTCTGACATTTATGATTTCCATAATTTTTTTCATTGTGTGAAATCACATTGTAACATGTCCCGGAGTAGATGTACATTGTTAGTTAAATATAGCCCAGGAGGAGAAATTGATTATAGTAATTAAATGTGATGTTTCCAATCCAGATGGCAACAATGTTCAACAGATGTGTGGAGATGTTCGTAGTCCTTAAGAATGAAGTGTATCAAAGCAGCAAAATATAGAAGAAAAAAAAAAAACTTACTAGCCACAACAAAATGGCTCATAATTCACTCCTTTACTGGACTGTCATATTTGCCCAGCATATCACTGCATGCATTCATATGTTGTTAGAAAACATCAGGCAGCGGGAAGAGGAGCTTTGATCCAGCCCAGCATGTAGCCAGTGTGCTCTTTTGTTCTTTATGTGAAGTTTTTAAAAGCTCAGATCTCTGCTCTCTTTTTCACTCTTTCCGTAAATGAACATGAACCTCAGGCTGGAAGAATTTACCTTCTTTGACATAGTCATGCTGTGCTCTCCTGATATGTCAGGGCACTGTTTTCTATCCATGGGCTGCATATGGTAATTATGATGCTTATCTTGTTTGCAGGTGAGCGCCCCTACCAGTGTCCTTACTGTGACAAAGCTTTCAGTAAAAATGACGGATTGAAGATGCACATTCGGACACACACAAGGGTAAGGCAGTAACCATATTGATACCACACCTAGAAAGGAATAATAAAAGACCCTTTTTTATATATCCCTAAGTAGATGAGGGTCTTATTTTCAAAAATAAAAAAGGCAGCTCTGGCGCTTGGGATTTGCTTAAGTGGCAGATGGTAAAAATAAGTAAAAAAAAAAAAAGTAGTTGTTAATATGAAAAAATAATAATTTATTCTTTTTACTTTCATAAAATATATAAAACCAATTATGATATAACCACTGGTATTAGATAAAATGTCAGACCATTTATAGTCTTAAAAAAAAATACAAAGAGAGAGAGAGATAGATATATATAGATATATATCAGTAGAGAAAACAATGCGTTTCGCCTGTGCTAGTGTCTGGCTTCCTCAGGTTATATTTCAAATTCAACTTTCACGGGGTTGTGGTAGAGTTAGTGGCTTTTTTGAATGTCTAACAGACATCTTATTCAAGTGTTAGGGTATGTTCACACGGGGTAATTTCGGTGCGCATTTCACTGCTTATTTGCACTCTAAAACGGGTGAGATGTGCGTCGAAATTACGGTAATCCATAGTTCTCATAGTGAACTATGGATTACGCCTCCTCTCCCCGTTCGTACAATACGATCGTATAAGTGACATTTCAATTACTTGCGGTGAATATGCGCCACCAGTAATGTATGTCAATGGGGCCAGCGGGCTGCTGGCTCCCTCGCAGCGTGGGAGTGCACTTGTATTAGCACGAGCTCCCGGAAGACACGATGTACTGCGCCGCGTGCTGTACGCTCCGCAGAACATCGTGTGAACATACCCTTACAAAATCATAACCATTTCATAGACACACATCTCTTAACATTACTATCCTTTATGTCATCTGTCTTTCACATTTTAAAGTGTAGCACATTTTACTAACATATAATAGATACTAGATCGCTATATTAACATTAGACTTATATCACAATCCCAGCGGTCCAGTTATATTGTAACAGATTAAATAACAAATTTCTTAAAACGACAACTTATTACATATATTTGTCTTCAAAGTACGGACAATTCCTACACTATAAAAATTAAGACATCGATAACAAACTCTGAAACATGAGCCCATGACAACTACGGCGCACCTCAAGTCTCAGCAGAACCAACATAAGTAATGCATACACATAACACATAATATCCTTATGAGTTCTATATTTCTGTAAACTAGAGATATCACCTATAGATTATTTAAAATAAAATGAAAAGAGAGAAAAAAAAAGTGCTTAAAGTTATCTAAATTAAGACTTATATTACAAGACAATCTATATATATCGTAACTAATCCTTTTATCTCTGGTGGCAGAGGCTCTAATTGAACCTTTGCTTTATTTTGTAGAAAATTTTCAGTAGCTACATAAAACCTGATACAAGCAGATAAGCATTTCAGAATTCTTAGCCACATTCAGAAATTGAATACATATTTTTGTAGGAACATACACTATTCTAATAAATATTAATATATACCATTGAAAAATGAAAAGCAAAAACTTTAAAAACTCATGTAATAAAATATAGAAGAACCTAATTGAGTAAAAACTAGACTCAAATAGCCAATTACAGATTCAACCCACAACGCAAAGTGCCAACTCAAAAGTCTAGAAGACATATGGATTTGCCTGATGTGACCTTCAAACTGACTTTAAGGGGTATTTTGCTACAATGCTACATCAATAGGCAGAGATATATTTATTCATTCTTCAGACAAAAACGTCTAGAGGGCCCTATCAACAACTGTGAAAATGTCCTTATTGCATTTGCTGCATATGTTTTAGCAGCAAGAGGTCAGCAACCTGCTGACAATTAAAGTCAGATCCATGTAAGTTAATGCTTAGAACTTGTATTGGCTGAATCTGATTAATATGTGGCTGCACATACAGTAGAAGCTCTGTCCATGTAGTCACTAGGTATATACATAAAAGGCATAAAAAGCAGGTATAGCAGCTAATTGATTTACATACATAACAGAGCAGTAAAGATAAGCCATGTATAAAGAATACACAGAATATACGATCTAACTTAGATATGCATGTGCTGAGATGGTGTACCACGATGATGTACCTTGCCTTTTGCCCACTTGTATTTATGTACTGTTCTGATGTGTTCAACCATATTAAGGTGGGTTAAAATGTAAAATTTTAATTTTGTAGATCATGTCTTGCTATGGAGCTTGTCCCCCACTGCCTTGGATCATCTTTCCTGGTGGTTCTGCCTCTGACCATTTTCCCTTAGGGTTTCTTTGCTGAGGTTGAAGCTAGTTGCCCTGGTACCCCATTCTGTGTTAGAGGAGATGTGTGGTATTTGTAGTCTTGTGCCATAGTGACTACTGGATGACGTAATAAAAAGTCATGTATGCCTACATTTTGGCACCAACAGCAAAAATATCAGAAAGCACAGGAGAAAGCTGTGTTCCTCAACTCCAGTCCTCAAGACCCACCAACAGGTTATGTTTTCAGCATCTCCCACAGAATGCACTGACAATAATTATATCACCTGTGCAATACTGAGGAAATTCTGGAAACTTGACCTGTCGATGGGTCTTGAGGACTGGAGTTGAGAAATCCTGTTGTAGAGGAAGGAGAGAGAGCATGTCGGAAAGAGATTGTTGAGGTACCGGGTCTGAGCAGCAAGGGAGATTGCTGCCAGCTCTTGAGAGGCCCGAGAAGACTAAGATGGCTTTCATACAGTGTAGTTTTGTGCGATTTTGGTGCACTTTTTTATTGTGGTACTACACTGCAGTAAAAATGCCTTCTTTGACAGCAAGCTTTTTCCAATCTCCTAAATTGTTTGAATAATCAACAATTTAGAAGATGGGAATGGCATGACATGCAGTGTTGTTCTTTGTGTAAAAACTACAGACACTACGATTGACCTGACATGCACCATTATAAGTGAACAGGGTCCATCAAGCTAATGGCATCTGGCAAACTCCTGTTGCTATAGGTGGTCACATGGAGATATGGTTGCAGCCTCATGAGATGAAGGACTTGTGTGTCCTAGCCCTTTTTGTATGAAGTGTCAGCCAAATCTGCAGTGTGTACTGATACTTAGACCTGGGGTGAGGCAGATACTTGAGGAAGATGGTGGAGAAGTACACACTGTGTGAGGTAAAACACTCTCTAAGGTGAGTTAATAGATTATTTATAGAACATAATGTATCAGTTGACTGTGCTTTTCCGGTTGAAAGATGCTGGTGGCAAGGACACCATAAATGCAAGTGTGTGATAGTGAAATGAGTCTACCAGTGATGTGCTGAGACCTGTAGTGCACTTTGAAGTCTTGGCAGGCTTTGTTCACAGTTCTAACTTCAGGATGTCCAGTTAAAGTTTAGACACACACTTTAGTAACATTGCAGAAAGGAATTAGATTTGGAAGGCTATACTAATTGCCTGTCCGCACCTCTCTGGTAATCTTACAGTCTCTGCAGCATTATAGTTTACCTTCTCTGGTAAACTATGCCTTGGGGATCTCTGTAAGAAATCCTGAGCCTGCTGACTGACTACACAGGGGCTAGCAGCCTCTGTACCTTCCTCCTTACTGACAATTTCCTTTCGCTGCCTTCTATATTTCTGTCTTTCTGTCTAACTATGTTCACTACTACCTCTTCTTGGTTCTTATTTTAAGTCTGTGAGTACTTCTCTATTTAGGCCTGGTATTTTCTTTTACTCTTCCATCCTCTGCTCCTCTTCCAGATAATGGGCAGATCACCCCTGTTTTTTTACAACAACACTTAATACTATTAATGACAAATAGGGCAACCAACTTACTGGCTGCCTCACATGGCAAATATTTGTATGTTTTCAACCTTTTTCTTCTTCTATCCAGGGTACCATTGCAACTCCTGATTGGCTATAAGCTGCATGTGGCACTGTTTCTTAAAGCACCAGTACTCAATTAAAGTGTAAAGTCATCATCCCATTATATATACACATCTCCATATACTGGTAAAATATAATTAAATATTGAAATGTCACTCCCCTATACACATATATACAAGACCACTTCTAGAGTTGTCATACTCTTAAAAGTCAGGATGCTTAGTTCTGTGAGGTGATAAACTTCAGTATTATATATGTTTTTGACCTATTTTTGTTGCAAGAAAGGAACTGAGAAAGCAGATATGTCTCTTCTTAAATCCAAGCCTACCCAAAGTAAAATACCTTCCACACCGACAGACTCCTATTTCTCAGAGGGTAGCACTCCAGCCTAATTTCATGCAATTAAATAAAGACTAATACTAAAGAACTTTGAGGTCCTCCCTCCAAAGTCCTGTCCTTCTGATTCTCCTTCACAAAGTCATATTCACCTTGTCCTCCTTCACTCATGAACCCATTGTTCTCCTTCACTAAGTCATGTCCCCCTGGACCTAATTCACAAAATCATGTCCCCCTGGTCCTCCTTAACAAAGTCATGTCCCCTGGTCCTTCTTCACAAAGTCATGTCCCCCTGGTCCTCCTTCACAAAGTCATGTCCCCCTGGTCCTTCTTCACACAGTCATGTCCCTCTGGTCCTCCTTCACAAAGTCATGTCCCCCTGGACCTAATTCACAAAGTCATGTCTCTCTGGTCCTTCTTCATTGTCATGTCCCTCTGGACCTTCTTCACTCAGTCATGTCCCTCTGGACCTATTGTACAAAGTCATGATCACCTGGTCCTCCTTCCCTAAGTCATATCCCCCTAGCTCCTCCTTCCGGACGCTGTTGACACATGCAGGTATTTAGAGCCAAGCAGTGGCTTAATGTTCTGCTGCTATCTTATATTCCTACCTATAGCAGTGCTTTTGACCGATATTGCAGGATCCTATGACCTGGTGGATTTATCACTACATCTTTTTCTGAGGGACGTAAGCAATATTTGTCTTTGTTTTTATGTTGGTGTTGTACATTTTTGGGCAGTCTCATTTTTAGTCTGTCTTCCCTGATGAACCCACATATTTTATGGGAGAAACGCGTCGGATGTTAAATATTCTAATAGGGATTGCCTTATTGTCAGACTGTTAGTATTTGTGTATCAATATCCTGATGTCCCGTGTGTGACACTTTGGTGTCTAGTGTATCTTTGGGCACTGTTAGGATTAGGGAGGGTGTTCCTGTGTGGGGTCGCCCATTTCGGGGCAGGTGCCCCGCTTGTAGTTATATGTGTATGTGTTTATATTATAGGTACATTATAGGTTAAAAGGTTCATATTGGGGTGTTTTCCAGTTTTAATGATAATTAATAAAGGCTATTTTTAGTGTGTTATCTGCACCCATAGGCATTTTTGGTGCTTCAAGTGGTTTGTTATGTTTTTCTATGGTTATAATGCCGGGTATGTTCATTATTTGGTTTCTCCTACCTAGCATTTCTTAGGAGTTTTGTGGTTTGGTCCTCCTTCACTAAGTCATATTCCCCGGGTCCTCCTTCACTAATTCATGTCCCTCGGTACCTATTTCAGAAAGTCATGTCCCCCTTAGCTTAGCTCTCCAGGGTGTTTATGATTATTGCTTAGAAGCAATGGATCACTATAGTAAGTATGTTTGGCCCCTGTCTTTTGTTACATTTATGATATAAAGCTTAGTTTTAAGATCCTTTTTTTATATAGAGATAAACACATGAATAAATAAATTCTCAGCATAGCTGTATACAATATGTCAATGTGATACACACTAGAGATATTTATCCTATGGATTTATAGCTGGAAGATTCATCTGGGAGTGCATGATAAGACAGCTAATTTACCATGAAACCCATAAAAAAACAATTGAATCATCAAAGTACTAAAAAGGTTTCTGCTCCACTGATGTGATTAAATGAAGTAGAAAGATATCCCATAACAGCGTACCAAATATTCAAACTTGTTTTCATACCCTGACACAAAATCATATTGTATAATAGGTCAAGTGGAATTCTACCCACAGAACAAATTAACTAATTTGTAGAAATGAGAAACATAATTGATGTCAGATACAATTTAGAGATGCCAGGTCTCTATGTTGGTTAATTGAGTTGAACAGGGACTTGAAAGTAATCACCATGTATCTTTTCTGAGATGTTAGAAGGTGCATATTTATTATGTGCATATTTATTCACCACAGCAACTTTTTTTATCAACGCTCCTAAACCAAGAAACTGTATTGCAACAATGATCCACAAGATTTACTAGTTTAGATTGACTGGTGAAAGAAAGGGTTTAGCCCTGAGTAGCTTTATTTAAAGGGCGCTCAGTAGCTATAAAAATATCTCCCTGGCAAAAGTATTTTTTGAACAGGTTGGCTATCTTCCAGTGGATCTTCTATACGCAGTACCCAGTGTTAGGAAACTGTAATTTATGGTTCACAAACATGACTTTATTATAGCTTTGTGCATGAGTTGTAGATTAGGTGTCAAGGATAGGATCAGATGTCAACCTTGGAGATCAGGAAAGCCTATCCCAAAGTAAAGCTTTGTTAAGGGATTTCATGATCTCCTGGAGGAGAATCAAATCTCATATGTTTGTATTGTTTATTAACTAGCATGTAAGCCAACATGCAGAATGCAAGTAGGTCTAGAAGGCACACACTGTACACAAATTAACATAAATCAAAATCACTTAGAAAAAGTGCAGAAGCATCAGAAACTGATTATACAAGGTAGGTGATGGGAATGCCCTTCTGCATGATCCCCACACTGGAAGAGTTGGAAGATTTCCCAGGCATGGATGCAGAAGCTTTGTTTGCACCATACACAGAAGAAGCCAGATATAATGTACAGCAAGGCTTCTGATTTCACAGCCGGGACCAGCGTTAGCTCCAATCCTGGCCATTTCACACAAGAGATGTTGTCAATAACAGACACAGAAGTTAGGTGGTTGCCAGAGGGAGAAGGCATGACACAGCAATTGGCAGCTGGAATAAGGGTCTGCCATGGGGCCCACAAGTGAATTGATTCTTAGGGCCCACTCTATAGCTACTGTACATGGCTGCACATATTGCACATGACTATTTGACTTTGACTTTCTACCTTTATTTATCTGCCTTTTTCCCTTCGATGTAGCCTCAGGGCCAGTTTGAGCCTCTAGTACACTGCTTGCCATAGGCTTTAAACATAACTATAAAGTATTGTATTGCAACCTATTATAAAATATATCAATAGCATAGTCTAGTCCCATGATAGGACTTAAAATAAAGCAAAAAATAGCTAAAATTTTTTTAACATATAACAAAATAAAATAAAAAATCTAACTTTAAACCCAATTCCCCTATAAAAACACTTTATTTTGAAAAAAAAAAAAAATGACACGTAATCGGTATCTCCACATCCGTACCAATCCGATCTATACTATCATTGTATTACCTAATCCATAAGATGAAGGCCATAAAAATAACCAATAATAACAATGTCAGAATTGCATTTCTTTGTTCATCCAGCATCACATAAAATGGACGAAAAGGTGATTAAAATCTTTTACATACCCGAAAATGGTACCAATAAAACATCAACTTATCCCACAAATAAAAAGTACAGTTCCATAAAACAGAAAAATAAAAAGTTATGGCTCTTATAATATTATGACATAAAACATGATGATTTTAAAAAGTGTTTCTCAGTGACAATTATGATATATAGACCTGAAGAGGTGCCAACATCTGTGTGTATATATGATGTGAGTAGTGTTGAGCGATTATTATCGACAAAGTTGAAATCGGCAAGGTTTTTATGGTGATCGAAATTTTTTAGATCATGCGATAATTAAGGCTAAAATCTGTGCATCATCTATTAAGATCGCGCCATTTTCGGCGCTTCCTGTAATTTTGGCGGCCAGCAGATTACAGAATAGAGCAGGGTGAGATGTGTGTGCGACGTCATGACTGGGATGTGTATGGTTGCGATTGGCTGGAAAAATCACATGACCTCGTTTTACATAGAACAGCGTTTCCTGTTCAGCCTCAGTGTCTCTCAGCATCTCATAGGAGTAGGACGTGCGCTCTGCCTGTGGCCAAACAGCTCAGCGAAATTATTCTATTTCTGCACAGAGAAACCTCTACTATTAGCTGTGATCCTTACAATTTAGTTAGATTAGAGATTGGAAGATTTTATGTAGTTAGGTAGAGAATTTTAAAGGAGCATCTACCGCTGTAAAGTCATGAGGAGAGCGGAGTGGGGGGGGGGGGGGGGCCCAGCGGGCGAACACAGACAAGCTCTATAAAGAACACTGGATAAAGTTCACCAAGACTTAGTGTAGACATTGCACTGCAATATCTTTATTATTAACAGTTTGCTATTGAAATATTTCCTGGATATTGGGCAGCCTGAACTTATATTAGGATACAAATCATTTCTAGTAACTGCAGGTCTCTGTGTTAGGTGCAAAACTCCACTTTTATTATCAGTATACATTTCAGATAGGTGTTCATTTTCAATTTTACCCATTCCACCTTTGTTCATATAGCCCCCCGCACAAAAATCTAAAACAGAAATTTTATAGCACCACAGTAATTAAAAGGTGCAAAAAACACTTATTATACGAAAACATAAAAATTTTGTTTTTTTGATTTTGGGGCGCACTACAGCTTTGTCATTGACGCAGTTTTGCACGTAAATCTAAAAAACAGCAATTTTATAGCACCAAGGTGAATGAAAGGTGAAAAAAAAACCATTTTTTTTTTGAATACATTTCAATCGTGTTTTTTGATTTTGGCGCACTCAGCTTTGTTCATTACGCACTTGCACGAAATTTTAAAAACAGAAATTTTTATAGTCCCCACAGGGGGAAATTAAAAGGGGTGAAAAAAATACCGGTATTAACGAAAAAAAACAGATACGTGTTTTTTGTTTTTGGGCACTACGCTTTGTTCATTGACGCAGCTTGCACGGTAAATTTCTTGAAAAAAAGGGGCAATTTAAAAATAGAAAACCACAGGGAAATTGAAAAAGGGGCAAAAAATGCATTTTATTATCCGAATACTTTTCAATACGGTTTTTTGACTTTGGCGCACTACGCTTTTTTCATTTGATGCATTTTTTGCACGAAAATCTGAAAACAGCAATTTTCTAGTCACTAGTGTTGAGCGTTTATTATCGAAAAAGTTAAAATCGGCACATTTTTAGGTATGGGATTTTTAGACATGCAAAATTTAGGTTAAAATCGGGGTGAACATCTATTAAGATCGGGGGCCTTTTTGGGCGTTTCCCTTTTAATTTTTGGCGGCCAGCAAATCGATTACAAAAAAGCGGGGTGAGATGGGTGCGCTCTGACGGGGGATTGTATGGTTGCGATTGGCTGAAAAATCACATGCCCTCGTTTTTTCATGAACAGCTTTTTCCTGTTCAGCCCAGTGTCTCTCAGCGTCTCAGACAAAAAGGACGTGAGTCTTTTTGTGCCCAACAGCTTAGCGAAATTATTATTTTCTTCACAGAAACCCTCTACATTAGCTGTATCCTTACAATTTATTTAAATTTTAAATTAAGATTTTATATATTGGTAGAAAATTTTTAAAAGGAGCTCTCCCGCTGTAAAGTCAGGGCGGGGAGCGGGGGGGGGGGCCCCCGGGGGTGAAACACAGCAAGCCTAAAAAAAAATACTGATAAAGTTCCCCAAAGACTTAGTGTACACATTGAAATAGTTTTTATTTTTAACAGTTTTCTATTGAAATATTTCCTGGATATTGGGCAGCCTGAACTTATAGGATACCCACTTTTCTAGTAACGCAGGCCCTCTTTGTTAGTGCAAAACCCACTTTTTTTTCATATACATTTCAGATAGGTGTACATTTTAAATTTTTGCCCTTTCCCCCCCTTTGTTAATCCACCTTGTACTTAAATTGAATCCAGCAAGTCGCAAATTTGATAGGTCCCAAAAATACCTTGAAATCCGAATAAATTTCAATACGTTTTTTTTTGGTTTTGGGGCGCACTAAGCTTTGTTCATTAGGCACCTTGCACTAAATGTAATACTCAAATTTTTTTTTCCCCAAAGGGTGAATTGATAGGTCCCAAAAAAACCTTTTATTACCCAAAACATTTCAGATAGTGTTTTTCACTTGGGCAGGCCAGCTTTGTTATAGATCTACTTTGCGTTAAATTTGAATAAGCAATTTTGTATCACCACGGGTGAATTGATAGGTCCCAAAAAAATACCTTTTTTACTAAATACATTAAAAATACGTGTTTTTTTGCACTTTCCCCAACCCAAATTTTGTTATAGAGCCCCCTTGGTTTTAAAATTTTAAACCCAAAAAAAAATTGTGATTTTACCATGGTAAATTTGATGGGTGCCAAAAAAAATACCTTTTATTTCCGAATACATTTTAAATACTCTTTTTGATTTGGCGCAGGCCAGCTTTTTTTGATAATCATTTTGCATTTAAAAATTTAAAATATAGCAATTTTGTAGTCACCCAGGTGAATTGTAGTCCCAAAAATACCTTTTATTATCCGAATACATTTCAGAACGTGTTTTTCACTTTGGCGCAGGCCGCTTTGTTTGATAATCTATTTTGCATTTAAATTTGAATCAGCAATTTTGTAGGCCACCACAGGTGAATTGATAGGTCCAAAAATACCTTTTTTTATCCAAAAACATTACAGATACTTTTTTTTTGCACTTTTCCCCGCCCAGTTTGTTGATAGAGCCCCCTTGCAGTTAAATTTTGAATCCAGAAATTGTTTAGTTACCAAAGGTGAATTGAGGTTTCCCAAAAAATACCATTTATTACCCAAAAACATTTTCAGATACTTTTTTTTCACTTTGGCGCAGGCCAGCTTTTTTTAATAGATCTACTTTGCAGTTATATTTGAATCCAGCAATTTTTTTTGATTTGAGAGTTTTTGGAATATTTTGTGTTTGCCGTCTTTTAATAAGAGATTTTTCCAAAACTTTCCATACCTTCTCAAATTTGTATAATTCTGAACATGGAGCGAAAAATTCAGGTGGTAAGCGAGCAAAAAGGGGGGGAGGGCATGGATTTTGGGTACGGAGAAGGCTCCTTCCATCTGGCCCGAAAAACACCATGCCAGCGGATCATCATTGCAGGGCCGTCACCTTCATCGCTGGGTCAGGGCCCGTGAATCTCAATAACGAACAGCACGCCCAAACTTTCCTTCAGTGGTTAATGCAACCTCTCCAGTTTACCTTCTCGTCCTCCCCGTCACGGGCCCAAAGTCTCATCAACATCACCACATCCTCCAACGAAGCACCCAAATTTCAAATCTGTACCCACCACTGGGAAATCCATTTTTTTGAAGACCTCTTGATGACAAAATGCAGTTGGGGGGCAGAAGGCATTTTTAAAGATCAAAAGGCCCAAAAAGGATATTTTTTTCTCTTGACGCCCCCTTTGATGCCTCAGAAGAGGAGAAGGAAGCCGGGGCAATCGGCAAAAATCCCGGGCGGTCGGCAAGCCTTGCATACTCTTGCTTTTACCCCCAGCTCCTGGATGCAGAATGTCAGGAACCCCCCAAGTCACCTGTGTTGATGATGATGATGACGACATTTTCGGATCCAACGTGGGCTTTTTTACAGAAATTTTGCTTCGAGCGTTCTCACTGGACGAGGGGGAAGACGATTGGGGGAGTGTCAGTACCGTTCCGCCTCAAAAAGGGGGGAGGGCGGGCGCAGAATCCGCTGTTTTGACCACCGACACAGGACTAGTAAACGGCCAAGGCCGCTATATCTTGTGACAGCTCCCCGGGGGTGAGCGGGTTGGTTGTCCCCCGGGGGGTGACGGGTGGCTATCGGGTTTGGCGCACCTCTTCAACACCGCGGGGAGGGTGCGGGGTTTTTTTTCCCCCAAGGCCCCTCTGGGGGCATAAAGGTGCCCAGAAAACCGGGGCCTTTGTTGAAATTAATCTGCCCTTGGGAGACCGTCCAAAACACAGGTCAGGAGTGGAGGGCTCTCCGCAACGAGACCGATGCTGGCTGGGTGCCCAAAAACCCCCTTGGGCAGGGAAAGGTGGTGGGGCGATAAGGGGCGAAATCTGCTGGCCGCCCTTAAGATCGGTAGGCGGGAAAGCACATCCCTTGCCGGGCACACAGAAAATAAAAACCTTTTTCGTCCAAAAATTTCTAAAAGCTATCCCGGGTTTCGGACTCCCCTCCCGGGGAAGCTCGAATCTAAGTTCGCACTTCCCCGTTCGCACCCCTGCTTCATCCCGCCGGGGCTGCGTTGCAGTGTACTCGGCCTCCCCGTAAACCGCCCTCATTTTTTAAGTGGCAACACGGTTTGGAAATTTCCCAAACCCCCCCACATGCTCCACGATTTTGGCAGCAGCGAAATGCCATTACACATTAAGAAGTAAAACATGGCCTACAAGCAGGGGTGCGGACCTGGGGGGGGTTGAGCCTCCGAAGTGGAGGCGGGTTTAAAGAGCTCGGGAAAACCCTTTCCTTTCCCCAAATTTTGAAGAAGCCACCAAAATGGCAGTGCGGAAAATGCCCTTGTCAGCATACATTGTGGGGGGATCTTATTTTTCTGGAACGATCGTTGGACATTTCTGAAACCCCAAGGTCCCCCCACCCGAGGGAGGAGGGGGACGGACACAGATGGGGACACGGACCCTTTTCTCCCCGTCAAATCCAAAAAGGCCCGACATTTTCAAAAATTTTCCCAATCGGTCTTAAATTAGGCAGGGGGTTCGGGTCCAGGGGGTATTTTGGCAAGGGCGCAATCAGCTCTCGGGGTTGCATCATCTCAGGCAAGTCAGAGCGGGTGTTGAAGCTGGGGCCCGGAAAGGCACCCGGGAGGAGGGGGGAGGTAACCCCTAACAGCGATTTTAACCGACGCCCCCTGCCTTAAAAAAAGAGGGGGCCGCGAATTTGGGCGAGGAGAAAGATAGGAAGATCAGTTTGCAGTCCCCCCTCGACCCAAGGTTTGGGGAAAAATAAAGGGTTTTCCACCCTCTCACATGAGTGTTTTGGATGCTCCATTTCCTCCAAAATAAACCTCGCATTAAGGCCACAAAATGAACAACAGTTACTGGGGGGCCCCCACCCTCCGGATCCCCGGGTACAAAACAAAACTCAGCACTTTCCCTTCCCCCCACCCAAAATAGAAAAAATAAAATGCAGGAAAGGGAAAGACCTTGCTGTTTTGATCAACTGGAGACATCTTTTTGCGTCGGGCTTAAACTTTTCAAATGTAAAGGTGGAACAACGCCGGGCGACGTCCCACAGTAGATTTGCCAAGTACCCCGAAAGCGGCAGCAGCAGCATTTAAGGTGGGCAAAGCGTAAGGGGTTTGACCTCGGGGCAATTTTTATTTCCCAAACCCTTCCCCAAACGCATGAAATTTGCGGGGCCACACATAAAAAACACCCAGAGACCAGCTTAAGTTCGGGGGTGCACGACTTTTCTGCGTCTCAAACCGATTTTTTGGGTTTTTGTTCCGGACCCAAAAAGACTTCGGGGTACCCAAAAAATGGACAAATGGCCCGAGCTGGCTCGAAAAACCGCCATAGAGGTTTGTCCTGCCCAGCAGTAAAAGCGTCACCCCCTGAGGGGACCTCCGCACAGCTGGGGATCATTACGGGAAAAACCCAAACCAAACTTTCCCACAGATAACGGGATGATGTTGGGGCCCAATTGCCGGGGTTCCCGATTAGTTGGCGGGGTCTACTTCCCTTTCCTCTCCAAAAAAATTAAAAAGGTCCTTTTTGGAAAAACTTTTTTTTTAAAATGATCATTTCTTACTGAAATTTTTTTATTCTCTTTTCCCCAACAGTTCATTTTGCTGGTTTTGCTGTAAAGGAGACTGTAAAAGACCCCAAAGGGTTTTCATGAAAAAACCCCATAACCCCATTTCCCTCACTTCATTTTTAGAATTTTTCGCATTGTCAATAGTTTTGGGGGTCATGTTGCCCACAAGTTTTAACAGTGGCTGAGAATTTCATATTTAAAATTTTTTTGGGGTTTTATGTTTCCGTGAATACGCAAAAATTTATGGCCCTTTTTTGGAACGGGAATTTGGTTTTTTAAAGGGGCTTTTTTTCCCTCAAAATTTTTTTAAACCCAGTGGCGGGAAGTCCATTTTTAAAAAATTTTTTTTGGGGTCTTGTTGCTGTGAGATAAAGCTAAAAATCAGGGCCCTTTTGGAACAGAAATGTGGTTTTCAAGTGGCATTTCTCCCTCACAATTTTTAACAGTGGCTGGAATCATAATTTTTTAAAAAATTTTTTGGGTCATTTCTGCTTTGAAATGCAGCAATAAACAGGTCCTATTCTAAAAAATTTGTTTCTAATAGAAAATTTTGGGTTTTTTCCCCCAAATTTTCAAAAGGGGCTCATGGGTCATTTTTTAATTTTGGGGGCCCTTTTTGCTTTTACATGCAGGGTTTTAAAATACGGTCCTATTATAAAAAAATGTTGGGTTTTTAACAACTTTTTTCTTCACAATTGTCCAAAGGGCTCAAGGGGGCTTTCTTTGAATTTTTTTTGGGGGCATTTTTTTCCGTGCATGGCCCCGCTATACTACAGGGCCCCATTATAAAAAAAAGTTGTTTTTTAACAACATTTTTCTTCACAAAATTTTCCCAAAATGGCTCATGGGTCAATTTTTGGAAATTTTTTGGGGGATTTTTCTGTGACAGCGCTAAAATACAGGGCCTATTTTAAAAAAAAATGTTGTTTCTAACAAAAATTTTTTTCTTCACAATTGTCCAAAGTGGCTCAAGGGCCTGCTTTGAATTTTGAGGCATTTTGCTGTACATGCAGCCCATACTAAAAGGGCCTATTATAAAAAAAATGTTGTTTTAACTGACATTTTTTTTCTTCACAATTGTTTCCCAAAATGGCCCCATGGGTCAGTTTTGAATTTTTGGGGGCAAATTTTTCTGTGACATGCAGCTATACTACAGGTTTCCCATAAAAAAAAAGTTGTTTTCCCAACAGACATTTTTTTTCTTCAAAAATTGTCCAAAGTGGCTCAAAGGGGCCCGCTTTTTTAAAAATTTTTTTGGGATTTTGCTGTTTACAAAGGGAGCTTTTACTACAGGTCCTATTTAAAAAAATGTTGTTTTTAACAGACATTTTTTCTTCAAAAATTTTTCCAAAGGGGCTCATGGGGCCCTGCTTTGAAATTTTTTGGGGGCTTTGCCCGTGACAAGCAATCAAAACTACAGGTCCCCAATTTTAAAAAATGTTGTTTTTTTAACAACAATTTTTTCTTCACAATTGTCAAGAGGGCCCCAAGGGTGATGGTGCTGTCAGAAACAGGAAAAAGGTAGGGACACTGTTTTAAAGGGCACAAATTTGGGAAAAACTTTTTTTGCAAGATCTTTTTAAAAACTATCTTTCCCCCCTTTATTTTAAAAACAACCCATTTAAAATAATTTAAAAAAAAAAAAGAAACAAAACTGGTGGGATTCCCTCCTATTTTAAAAAATTTTTTTTTAGATTAAACAAATAAAAAAACTTGGGGATGTAAAAAAATAGCATTTTAAAAAAATTTCCCCTGAAATTTTCTTCAAGGGGGGTACAAAGGGAAAACTTGGAACCCAATGTAAAGGGTTTTTCAGAGGACATGGAGTACGAGCACGGGCAGAAAACAAAGTACAGAGACCATTTCCCCCCCAAAAAGGGGGGGGGGGGGTTTAAAATGAGAAAAAGAAATGCCAAGGGAAAAAGGGGGACCTGGGTGTTTAAAAGGGGCTTTAAAATTTTACCGGGGATTTCCCAAATGAAGCTCAATTGGTCCGGGACTTTATACGGAGGGGCAAAAACCCACCCAGGTCCCTTTAAATGTTACTGAGGGAAGGGTGGAAATTTTCACATTTCCCTTCTCACTCTGGGTTCAGCACGACATTTTTCATTGCCGGGGTCATCAAAGGGGATTTTAACCTGAATGTTAATTTGGGTTTACGGACGGCCCGCCTGGCTTCCCCCACCGGGACCCACTGTAACTCCCGGGCCCTTGGGGCAAAACTGTGGCACAGGACAAAGGGAAAGTCAATGTCCAAATTCAGCTAAAAAGGGTTTGAAAGACCTCCTTTTTTCCGCACCCCTTTTTTAACTGGGGTCAGACAGGGTTTATTGGTCATACCCGGTTTCCCGGACAGTTTTATCAAAGTCCAGTTCAACTAAAATGGTGGTTGAAAGAAATCCTTTTTTCCGGCACTTTTTTTAATCTGGGGTCAGACAGGTTTAATGGTCATACTGCGGTCCAGGACAGGTATAGTCAATGTCCAGTTCAACTAAAATGGTGGTTGAAAGACTCCTTTTTCCGGCACTTTTTAATCTGTGGGTCAGACAGGTTTAAGGGTCATGCTGCGGTCCAGAACAGGGTTTGTCAATGTCCAGTGTCAACTAAAATGGTGGTTAAAAAGACTCCTTTTTCCGCACTTTTTAATCTGGGGGTCAGACGGGTTTAATGGGTCATACTGCGGTCCAGGACAGTTCTAGTCAATGTCCAGTGAAACTAAAATGGTGGTTGAAAGACTCCTTTTTCCGGCACTTTTTAATCTGTGGGTCAGACAGGTTTAAGGTCATACTGCGGTCCAGACAGGGTTTGTCAATGTCCAGTTCAACTAAAATTGGTGGTTTGAAAGACTTCTTTTTCCGGCACTTTTTAATCTGGGGTCAGACAGGTACAAGGTCATGCTGCGGTCCAGGACAGGTATAGCCAATGTCCATTTCAACTAAAATGGTGGTTGAAAGACTCTTTTTTTCCGGCACTTTTTAATCTGTGGGTCAGACAGGTTTAAGGGTCATGCTGCTGTCCAGGACAGGGGTTGTAAATGTGCAGTTGAAACAAAAATGGTGGTTGAAAGACTCCTTTTTCCGGCACTTTTTAATCTGTGGGTCAGACAGGTTTAAGGTCATACTGGGTCAAGGACAGGGTTTGTCAATGTCCAGTTCAACTAAATGGTGGTTGAAAGACTCTTTTCCGGCACTTTTTAATCTGGGGTCAGACAGTGTTTAATGGTCTTTACTGCGGTCCAGGACAGGTATAGTCAATGTCCAGTTCAACTAAAATGGTGGTTGAAAGACTCATTTTTCTGGCACTTTTTAATCTGTGGGTGTGACAGGGTTAAGGGTCATGCTACGGTCCAGGACAGGGTTTGTCAATGTCCAGTTCAAACTAAAATGGGGGTTTCAAAGACTACTTTCGTCCGGCACTTTTAATCTGTGGTCATGCAGGTTTTTAGGGTCATGCTGCTTTCCAGGACAGGGATATTCAATGTCCAGTTCAAGTAAAATGATGGTTCAAAAAATTACTGCCTTCTGGCACTTTTTAATTTGTGGTGATGCAGGTTTAAGGGTCATTCTGTGGTACAAGACAGGGATAGTGAATGGTGTGTGACTTTTTTTCTGTGGCGTTTATAGCCTAAGTGTTGTGCCTAAGATGTAGCAGGTATCCATTTGACTGTTGTGGCTGTTAATTCCAGCTTCTCCAGCCCTGTTTGGGTGTAAGAATGAAGGTGTTGTTGCTCTCCCATAGACTTTAATGGTCATCGGAGATGATCGACTATCAAAAAACCTTATCGATGGTGGCCGACTATCGACTATCGCCCGATGTCGATAGCCAACGTAATCGCTCAACACTAGTTGTGAGGGATCAGCGTCCAGAGCAGGTAGCAGGCTGGGCTTCCACAGACAGAGACAGTGACACACTAGGTAAAGTTCACATTCAGGCTGTGCCTGGGTTTATTTATATGATAAATGAAAATAAACACGGCCTTAACTTCAGGCAAAAACACAAAACAAAACCTGCTCGGCTGAGCACTGACTATACACAAATACAGACCTAACTATAACAGGGACACACTCAGTGACCCTGGGCAAAGCTGCAAACACACATAGCATGTGTTACTCACAGTATGGCTCCATCAAACACCAGCAGCCATGACAGGCCTGCAGACTCAGGCTTTATAGGCCGGACACCAGCCTCACCTGGTGCGTGGGAGTGGCCACCCACCCTGCTCTTTGACCACTAAAGAAAAGCCGACCCGGATAAAGCGGACTGGAACCGCTTATACTTCATGTCAGTAACTACTGACACACACAAATGTCGGCTTTCCTTCACCGAGCCCAGGCCTCTCGGTGACACGCACTGGTCCATACATTGCCTAAGGCCGCATAGGACAACATTCTCGGGGAAATATACCTTCCCTCCATCACTACGCCTGTCACTGTCTCACAATGTATATATCTGCTCCATTCCATATACAGTTTAATGCCTTTTGGGTTTTTAATTGCTACGCTTGCCTATTTATTAACCATTGGATTTTAATATAGTTGGTTAAATGCTGGTATGATGTGGATTGAATATTGTTATGATGTTGGCTAAAGGAGTCGTCTATTTAAAATAAGTAGAATAAAATATACAGGAAATCAGTCCTGAGTAATGCGTTTATGGATTTATTGTATAAACTAAGACCAGCATCATGTGACCCCTGGGATCTAGTTAGCAACAGAGTTACATTACATTACAGGATGACACTGACAGGGTAACAGAATAGGAATAATTATTAATTTGGTTATTCCAGAAATTTATTTACTGTGTGGAAATCCTTAGCTGCTGTCTCTCTACTTAAAGTCATGTTGATAATAAAGTTAACCGTTAAAAAACACACTTCATTGCCTCTACGTGACATTTTAAGAATAAAACAAAAATGAAAAAAAAAGAAAGAACATAAAGTGAGGAGAAAATACATCCCAAATGTCCCTGGTTTGGAGTTCCTACTTACAAACTAAGGGCGACATGTCACAACACGCCAACGTTGGTTATTTGCCATATGTGTCTCCCGATTTTGTAGTGTACTCCAAGTGTACGGTGGTTGTCGGCGCATTGTACGCCATCTTTTGTGTGGCTGTATGTGCCTTTTTTAGCCATACGTTTACGCCACATTCGTATGGGGCTTACACTGTCGGTTGTTTTTTACGTGTGATTTTAGGCACATCGTGGCATTTTGATGTGCGTGAGTGTGCGCCTTTTTTGCTGGCTGGTGGCGTCAGATTTGCATTGTCTGAACTTTCGTCATTTGTGGACAACAAAAATTCAGCGCATAAATGTGTGCGAAAATGTGAGCACATAACCTGGCACTCTGCAAATGCGCCCCCTTTTTATGTATTGCTCCAGGGTTCATTGCAGAACGTCGTCCTGTCCTTAATTCTGGCTGCTGGTTGAAGTTGTAGATCGTACGCCTACTGTGTGCACTCTGATGTTGAATGTTGCTCCCAACTGTACTTAAATGCCAAAGGTGCTTAATTTACAAATGCGCCCCAAAAGAAAATACGGATGCCAGAATTAGCGCATAAGCATCTTCCCCGATCCATAAATGCGCTGCGAAGCCAACATGCGCTCCAACACAAAGCTACACGAAACTAACAAATGCGTAGAACTAACGAATGAAACCTAAATTTAAAGTATACATGCTGGAACGCCCAAAACAGGCCCCCCCCCCCAAAACAACACATTTCACCAAAAAAAGGTTGAAAACCCCAAAAACCCCTTTTCCGACAGACGCAAAAAACAACACTTTATAAAAAAAGCGAAAGAAAAAAATTAGGAAATACATTCGAAAGGCGTACGATACTTTTTCTCCCTTTCAAACAGGTGTATGTTGCCGGGTTTTTGGGGAAAACATCGCCCTAAACCCATTTCCCTTTTTTAACCCAAAAAAATTCCACTCCTTTTGACCTGATCAATAAACTCGCTTTATTAATCTTGCTATAGTGCCATCAAAAAGGAATTTCTCCATAAAAAACATCAAAATTAAAATGTGTTGTGCTAATTTGTAAATTGCAAATTGTCAAATAATGGTTAATTGTGTGAAGTGTATATCTATGTGTGTGTCACACAATTAACCATTATTTTCCCACTATGACCATCTGACTATAAACGGTTTATTGGCACCCAAATGACATACCAATATGTTTTTTGACGTGTGGATGTAAAACTTTTTACCTAAAACATACAAAGGGCCACCCCAAGATGTTCTTTTGGCATTTTTTAAAACCCCCCGGCCCCAATTTTGCTTCGGGGGGGGGCCTACATTCAAGTACCCTCCCCTGGGGCATCTGCAAATTTAAACCTATATACATAAGTAATTTGGCAAACAGCACTTGAAAGATTTTTGTTTTTTTTTACGTGACATTAAAAAATCATGCCTATACATTATGCTTGTTATCTACGTATAGTCATTAGAATGCAACTGTGTGCTGGAAATGGGAAAATGGCCTCAACTGATTTCCTTTCTAGTCTAAGTAAACGTATGAGCACTCGCCATGTTTGCACTCTAATACGTTTAGTGCTGGTATTAATTGGGAAAAAAAATAACAAAAAAAGGGTTTTTTTATGAAAATAAAATTGAATTAAAACTATAGACCATTTCCATAATGAAGATTTTTTAAAAAGAAAAGACCTTTTTTCCGGGGAAAACAGTTTTTTTTTTTTATCAGTGTTTGTCCTTTAGAAAAAAAAACTAATAAAAAAAACCACGGAGGTCAAGAGGAGCAGATTGCGAAACCGCAGTGATGGGGGATAGCTACTGTAGGAAAGGGAATTTTAGTTTTTTTTTTTTTTTTTTTTGGGACCAAACCATTACCCTTCCCAATTCAAATTTTTTTTCAATATATTTTTTTTTTTTGGGGACTACCCCTTTTTTAAAGGGGTTTTCATCCAAAGGGGAAACTATACCTTTTTTAAAAAAAATTCTCTCACTGTAGGTCCCTTTGGTTTTAAAAAGCTCTACCGTCAGTTTTATATTGCAAAGGAAAAACTATGGAGAAACCAAATTTTTTCCCTGCTCCACAAATTTTTTTCTTTCCTTCTTTTTTTTGTTTTAAGTTCTAGAAATTTTTGGTTTTAAACCCAACCCTTGTTGCAGTGCTGTCCCAGCTTACAGCCCTGAAACTTTTAAAACCTAAAAAATGCAAAGGGGAGAAAAAAAGGGTTCAATATTAGAGGGACCAGCCCTTTTTTACTATAAGAACTGTGAACCCTGTGGAAAAAGCCACCTCGGGAGCTGGTTTTTTTAATGCTGTTAAAAACCCCAAAACCATGGGACTATACGGGGAAAAAAAATTTTTCTATGGGGGGGTGAAAATGTAAAAAAAAAATTTTATTTTGCGCCATGTTTGCCGGCTTGTTTTTATGTTTTTCACTCTGCGGTAAAAATTAGGTGTTATCTGTATTCTGCAGGTTGTTTATGTTTTCGGGGAAATACAAAATATTTAAGGCTTTCATTATTTTTTAAAATACTTTTAAAAAATAAAAATTTTTCTCCATTTTTTTAAAATTTTGGGGCTGTAGAAAACCAATGTCTGCAGCCAATAATTTTTTTTATCGTATCAAAAGTTTTCCCGGCTACGGGAAAAATGATTTTTCTTTTTTAAAAGACTTTTAGGTTGGGGTTATCCCAAATTATGTGGAACTTTTTTATTTTTTTATTTGTAAAATGGCAACATTTTTATTAATTGTTATACTTTTTAAACATTTTATTTATTTTAAAATCGAGTCCCCCTAATGTACTTCGCCACTAGAGAGCTTAATAATCTGTGTACCCTTCCTTTTTGCATAAAAAAAAGAAAAGGGTGTAAAACCCAAATGTTTGGGGGGTTTTATTTTTCCGCCCCAGAGCAGGAAGTAATGGAAACTAAACATGGGGGGTTATGGAAAACTTTTTTAAAGGGGGTTCCCCGCTTTCCAAAAAGGGAAAAGATAGACCCCTATGATCTTGCGCGAGGTGCCCGAACAAAAGGGGAAGAATGATGTTTCACCACTATTTTTTTTAAGGGTTTAAACGGAGAGAACAAAGCCAATTAACAGCAAACACCATCTGACAAAGAGAACAAAGCAATTAACAGCTAACACCAGCCTCCTATGTAGCAGGCTTACTAAGTAAGCTTGTTACATAGTATATAACCAAAACTAAGACATACTCATATGTTAAAATTACATAAGTAGGTTTATTAAATTCATATTAGAATGTAGATCCAGTCTGATCCCCCACTAAGTATGAGGAGTGAAACATTCAATAGTTTGTGGCTTTTCAAAAAGGGTGGTGGCAAGATTGGGTTCCCCAATGGTATTCAAATACTTGCCGACACATAAGCCTTCTCACTGCTTCCTTCTATCACATAAAGAACTTGACTGACTGCTTAAAGATTTTTACAACTGAATGAGTCTACCATGAGGGGCAATTTACATTTCCATGCTTATTTAAAGGTTTCGTTTTAGTGAGCCAGATGCTTCCTCTTGGTCAGTTGACCAAACAGAATTAGCAAACAGCTCTCTTATCACTAATCTAATGGGAATCCTACGGGTTATGTAGTGGTTTGCAGTAACCCTGTTCACCTTACTGCTGTTTGAAGAGGGCTTTGTCCATTACAGATCTGAGAATGAAGTAATATTAACATGACAAGGTAAATTATAAAATTGCATAAAGCTGGAGGTAACATCTAAACCTTACGACATGGGGAAAAAAAAAAGAGTTCAAATGTTTTATCTTTACAATCTGTATTAAGGAGTCACCCTTTTTTCTGCTACTTCAAATATAATCGACTCAGGTTCTTCTGGCTTCCTTAGAATGTCGTGTTATGTCAAAGGGCAGAGAAAAGCACATCCTCTGAAACCTCAGTCTGTATCAATTTTTGCTAATACCGAGTACCTTGACTTATATGCTGACATGCTTTTGTCTTATGTTCTTGCCCCTTATGGATGACCCTCAATCTGTTTAGTGCTCAGGAGGTCTTGAGGTTACTGGCTGGAATGGGAATGGAGTTTCTGATAGGCCTCTTAGATAAGTTATTTCCTTTTCTATTACTTGAAACACAAAGCCTTGGCTTGTTTCAAACAAAAATTTTTTTGGGACTCTTTTTCCTGGGGGAAAAGGGATAAAAACTAATTTTCTTTTTTTTCCCTTTTTTTCCCATCCCGTTTGCATGATGAAAAAAAACCCTTTTAAAAAAAATTTTTGGGCAAATTTTAAAACTATTAAAACTTATGTTTAAAATGTTTTAAAAGAAAACCCCTTTGTACAGTTTTTCCATGCCAACTGGTAATAAACAATAAACGTTAGCTTAAATTTATTAGTATTTACAGTTGTGCTCAAAAGTTTACATATCCCGGCAGATTATTTGCTCTCTTGGCCTTTTTCAGAGAATATGAATGATAACACAAAAACTTTTTTATCCACTCATGGTTCATGGTTGGGTGAAGCCATTTATTGTCAAACCACTATGTTTTCTCTTTTTAAATCATAATGACAACCAAAAACTTCCAATTGGCCCTGATCAAAAGTTTACACACCCTGGTTACTTTGGTCTGATAACATGCACAGAAGTTGAAACAAATGGGTTTGAATGGCTACTAAAGGTAACATCCTCACCTCTGACCTGTTTGCTTTTAGTCCGTGTGTGTGTGCATAAAAACTGAGTGAGTTTCTGGGATCCAGACAGACTCTTGCATCTTTCATCCAGTCACTAATGTTTCTGGATTGCGAGTCATGGGAAAAAGCAACAGAATAGTCAACGGATCTATGGGAAAAGGTAGATGAACTGTATAAAACAAGAAAGGGATACAAAAAGATGTCCAAGGAATTACTGACATTGTCAGTAATCAGTGTTCAAACTGTGAGTAACAAATGGAAAATCAGGGGCTCTGTAAAAACCAAACCATGGTCAGGTAGACCAACAAAAATTTTGGCCACATCTGCCAGGAAAATTGTTCGGGATGCAAAGAAAAACCCACAAATAACATCAGAGGAAAAACTGGACTCTCTGAAAACTAGAGTTGTAGCTGTTTAAAGATGCACAATGAGGAGGCACTTGAAGAAAAATGGGCTGCATGGTCGAGTCGCCAGAAGAAAGCCATTAAGTATCTCGCCTACAATACACCAAACAGCATAGTGACAAGCCTCAAAACTTCTAAAAAAGGTAATTTGTAGTGATGAGACCAAAATCGAACTCTTTGACCAGGCCCACAACCATGTTACATTTGGAGAGGTGTCAACAAGGCCTAGGATGAAAGGAAACCATTCCTATTGTAAAGCATGGAGGTGGATCGCTGATTTTTGGGGGATGTGTGAGCTACAAAGGCACATGAAACTTGGTCAAAGTTGAAGGAAAGATGAATGCAGCATGTTATCAGCAAATATTGGAGGCAAATTTGCACTCATCAGACTTGAAGCTGCGCATGGGACATACTTGGACGTTCCAACATGACAATGATCCAAAACACATTGCTACAGTAGAACAAAATGAACGTTCTGGAGTGATCATCTCAGTCTCCTGACCTCAATATCATTGAGGCACTTTGAGGGAGATCTCAAGCACACTGTTCATGCAAGACAGCCCAGGAATTTACAGGAACTGGAGGTTTTTTGCCAAGAAGAAATGGCAGCTTTAACATCTGAGAAAATAAAGAGCCTCATCCACAACTACCACAAAAAGACTTCAAGCTGTCATTGATGTTAAAGGGGGCAATACATGGTATTAAGAACTGGGTATGTAAACATTTGATCAGGGTCATTTGGATGTTTTTGGTTGTCATTATGATCTAAAAAGAGAAAACACAGTAGTTTGACAATAAATGGCTTCACCCAACCACTATTCATGAAGTGGAAAATAAGTTTTTGTGTTCTCATTCATATTCTCTGAAAAATAGCCAAGAAAGCAAAAATTCTGCCGGGGTATGCAAACTTTTGAGCACAACTGTATATTAATTGAGATTTGATTTTCTACTAATGTAAACGTTTTTATGGATATTGGGCTTGTTATACGTTTTGGGAAGTAAGGACCAACTGCCCTAAATGACTCCATGAACCCCATATTACAATCTCGTGTACAATAAAACACTAAATAATCACATGTTCCCCCTTTTTGGAAAAAAATTTGTTAAATATCAGTGCAGCATAATAAGAACAACAAGTATTTCAAATACTGAACTATTTTTATTGCTATTCTCATGTGGTTTCTAGCACCTATTCAGAAGCCTCAAGCAAGGGAGTAATGAAGCATGAAACATAATTTTTCTCTTAGATATATGTCACCCCCATTTTATACCTAAACTTATCATGACTGCCCAAACCAAAACGGAGATGCCAGCATACACATGAAATGCCATTGTGCCCACTAAACAGAATTACTTATACAATCTGCCAACCACTTTGCACTGACTATAAAATAATTATACAGTAGTGTACCTCTCTCTATTCCTCTAACAGGAACTTATGGTCACATCTAGTTTTCTGAAAGAAATCATTGCTGAAGGATTATGATAGAAAGAAGTGATCATTTGATTTTCTCTAACAGGACATTTGTGGACAGTGTTGGAATTCGAGAACTTTTTTGCTTGTCAACTTTTTAATGAATCAAGAGTCACACAAAATGTGGCTCTATCTACATTTTGACACCCTCTAGATATTTAAATTGAGACAAAGACATAAAGATCTGTCATCATCCTATTCTTCCTTTTCCATCAGATTCATAACTGATATCATCTAAAATTCAAAACCATGATATGTGTTATCTAAAGACATTATTTCCCGATTTTTTAAGTCTTAAGGGCATTGGTTGCCCAGAGACTTTACACCATAAATTACTTTATAGTTTGGCTAAAGTCATGAAAACACAAATTTGCCAAGTTACCAACTTGTAGTATAATGTTCACTTGGCCATTCATAGTTATTTCAGGGTAACACAAATCTGTTCTCACTTGTAAAGTAGTACATTAAATGCTTGATATTGACATTGGCTTGCCTATAGTCCATCTCATTTTGCATTTGAGTGACATAATGATGTTTTTACAGCATTTAATGCATTAAATCATATTTAATACAGTGAAATCTGTAACTGGATTACAAAAAATAACATCAACACTTGCAAATGTAAAAGTGTAGAATTCTTGCTTGAATTTTGATCCAGTCTGATCTCCATTTGGGATCAGGAAAGCAATGTTTCCCTTTTAGGGCAGATTGGCTTATACTTTTAACGCTCCCTTTTATTTGATCAGTAGGTGTAAACGATGTCTCTCCATACACATCACTTTTCATCCGTTAGTTGAGCATTCTAGGCATTTTTTAATCTATAAAGTGTATATTTAAGGCTACTACATGTACAGAAATGAACATCTCTTCTATTTGTATTACTTCTATTTTTTATTTTGCAGAAAAAATTAATCATACATAATTCTTAAAAAAACATTATATGTAGAGATGGGCAAATCGATTCTAATGAAGTGGAATTTGTTTAGAATTTCAGGAAAACTTCGATTCTGAACGAAGTCGAAGTTTGGGGTGATTCGCGGGAACGAAGCGTGTTTTTAATTTGGCTGCAAGCACATGGCGTTACATGGGGCAAACAACTCTGGGAGGAAGAAAGGAGTAGCCTAAATGACATGTTGAGAGATGAAGCCAATCAGAAACCGGCGGGATTCTGTGACATCACCGCACTATATAAGTCCGGACAAGACGCTGGCAGCTCACACTCCTCTCGTTGTAGCTGCTGCAGCTCCAGTATTAGAGATCTCACACATAAGAAAGAACTTTTATACAGCGATTTTTGGGGGGGTGTCACAGCTTTTCTCAGAGACTGCTTCTCTTACGTTCTAATTTTGATTTTGTGGGTTATTGGAATTGAAGTCCAGTGTGCGTCCAATTCAGCTGCATATACACTTTAATGCTATCTGCTCAGTTCTGGAGCACATTGAAAATCCAAGGGTTATCTAAGCCTGTTGTTGCTGTTGTATTCAGTTAAAGAAACAGCGTTTTTTCAATCCATTTCTTTTGCGCAATTTATATCCAAGGGCTACTTAAACGTCTTTGTGCTATTTTAGTCAGTAAAATAAAGGTTTTTTTTAAACGCCAAAGAATAAATTTTGCCTGTAGCATAATTCATATCCGAAGGTTAATTAAGTGTTTTTCTGCTGTTGTAGTCAGTAAAATACACGTCGTTTTAACACGCCATATAGCTGGTAATTTTTGGCAGCTCATTTCTTTTGTGCAATTAAGATCCAAGGATTAATTAAGCGTTTTTCTGCTGTTGTAGTCAGTAAAAGACACAGTGTTTTTCAACGCCAAAGAAGAAATTTTGCCTGTAGCATAATTCATATCCGAAGGTTAATTAAGTGTTTTTCTGCTGTTGTAGTCAGTAAAAGAAACAGTGTTTTTCAACGCCAAAGAAGAAATTTTGCCTGTAGCATAATTCATATCCGAAGGTTAATTAAGTGTTTTTCTGCTGTTGTAGTCAGTAAAAGAAACATTGTTTTTCAACACCAAAGAAGAAATTTTGCCTGTAGCATAATTCATATCCTAAGGTTAAGTGTTTTTCTGCTGTTGTAGTCAGTAAAAGAAACAGTGTTTTTCAACGCTAAAGAAGAAATTTTGCCTGTCGCATAATTCATATCCGAAGGTTAATTAAGCCTGTTTGCGCTTTAATATTCAGTAAAATACACAGTGTTTTTAAACGGCACATGCAAGTAAATTTTTCCTGCCCATTTGTGGAGCGCAATTTATATCCAAGGGTTACCCAAGCTTGTTAGTGGGTTAATTTGGAGTCAAATACAGGGTGTGTATTTATCATATACAGATATCTTCATAAAACAGAGTCTGTACATTTTTGAACAAGCAGTATATCAGACAGAGAGGTGGCAGGCTCTTCACATGCGAGTGGCAGTGGCACAAACATTCCTGGATCAGGCACAGGTCGCAGCACAGTAAGGGGACATCGCAGCAGGGGTCACTCGGTGAGGCGAGAACTGCCGGTGTCATCTAGCGGCCGTGTGTTGACCAGCAATCCAAGGGTTCTTGATTGGTTAACTAGGTCATCCACTTCCTCCCAAATGACATCTGACAACCCCAGTCACGATTTTTTGATGATCCAGGCGGACAGGAGTACTCCCCTGTGTAACTTTGATGTCAGCCAGTGGCAGCTCATGCGTGACTCCTGCCGTTTGTTGAGGCCATTTGAGGAGGCCACATTATTTGTCAGTTGCCAGGACTATGGGATGAATAATGTCATTCCACTGCTTCATGTCCTGGAACAGATGCTGAAAAATCTGTCTGGGCAGGGGACTGGAGATGTGGCGACTACATCTCGTGGCCACATGAGTCCGGTGGGGACTGAAATGGAGGAGGAGGAGGAGGACATTGGAGCAGAAGCATTGTCTGATGAAATGAGTGTTTTTTTCTACCCAGGTGACAGGAGAGGAGGAGCAGGAGCAGCTGGAGGAGGTAGATGGAGATGAGGAAGACGAGGCAGATGACATGCAAGCACCGTGGCAGTATACAGTGGTGATGGTGGCAGGGAGTCACTCGAAGTCACTTGTGCAGATGGCCCGCAGCATGCTGATTTGCCTGGCTAGTGAAAGCCGAATAGTCACCATCCGGCAGAGGGATTACTTCTGGCTCTCCACCCTATTGGACCCTCGCTACTGGTCCAAAATGGGAGCCTTTTTCTCAGCTGCTGAGAGGGAGGACAAACTCAAACACTATAGAGAAATTCTCCGTAGTCAGTTGGCCGCTGCCTATGTGCGACATCGTCCCTCCTCTGACAGGTCTGACCGGGGGGTTCCTCACTGCTCACGTACCCCTGCCGCGGCGGCTGTGGGAAGGGGGGGGGGGATAGGAGCAGTACCAGCTCCATCAGCAGCAACCTAATTCTGGAGTCGCTGATGAGCAGCTTCCTTCACCCACCTAATGAGGAGGGCACTCGCCAGCAGCAGGACCTGGAGCAGAACTTGAACCAACAGGTGGTGGCCTACTTGGACAGCACTCTGCCACCCCAGTTAGAAGATCCGCTGGACTACTGGGCAGCCAAACTGGATGTGTGGCCGTAACTTGCCGAGTTTGCAGTGGAGAAGCTGTCCTGCCCGGCCAGTAGTGTGGCATCAGAGCGGGTGTTCAGTGCGGTGGGGACCATCGTTACCCCAAGGAGAACCCGCTTGTCTACGGGAAATGTGGAACGACTGACCTTTGTCAAGATGAATCAGGCGTGGATCGGCCAGGATTTTCACACACCAATGCCTTAGGCGTCAGATTACGTCAGCCATGACGCCTCACCCAAACTTTGAGAAATGAGTTTGGGTTCAAACTACCTGCCTCAGCCACTATTCTGATGCCGCCACCTGCCTGATGCCATACATCTGCTGCCAGTTTCTCCATCTGCTGCTGCTGCTGTTGCTGGTGCCGTGGCCTCCACACTGTGTCATTGTGCCACTCTCTGACCTCATGCTGCTGTTGTTGCTGCTGCGGTCACCTCCACACTGTGTCATTGTGCCACTCTCTGACCTCATGCTGCTGCTGCTGATGATGCTGCCGCCATGACCTCCACACTCTGTCATTGTGCCACTCTCTGACCTCATGCTGTTGCTCCTGCCGTCACCTCCAGTCTCTGTCATTGTGCCACTCTGTGGCCTACTCCTGTTTTTGCCACCTCCAGAATGTCATTGTGCCACTGTCTGACCTCATGCTGCTGCTGGGGCTGCTGCCGTGACCTGCACACTCTGTCATTGTGCCACTGTCTGACCTCATGCTGCTGCTGCTGTTGATGCCGTGACCGCCACACTGTGTCATTGTGCCACTGTCTGATCTCATGCTGCTGCTGTTGCTCCTGCCATGACCTCCAAACTCTGTCATTGTGCCACTCTGTGGCCTACTCCTGTTTTTGCCACCTCCAGAATGTCATTGTGCCACTGTCTGACCTCATGCTGCTGCTGTTGCTCCTGCCGTGACCTCCACACTCTGTCAATGTACCACTCTGTGGCCTACTCCTGTTTTTGCCACCTCCAGAATGTCATTGTGCCACTCTCTGACCTCATGCTGCTGCTGTTGATGATGTCATCTCCACACTGTATCATTGTGCCACTTTGTGGGCTCCTGATGTTGCTGTCACCTCCAGAATTTGTCATGGTGCCACTCTGTGGCCTACTCATGCTGCTGACAAGTGTTTGCTGTCTTACTGGAACACCCTGTGGTTTCCTAATGCTGTTTCCACCCTCACCACTCTGACTTTGCCACTATGTTTAGTTTTCCCCTTCTTTTCACCTGTCAGAAGGAATAGGAAGGATCAGGATTGTCTAGCCAAAAGCAGGAGTGCATACAGAGCACAAAAGACATGCAAATATCCCATTTACTGGTCATCTCTGTTTTGGATCAACTCCTGTTTGTTTTTGGCCTTAGCAATACTGATGGATTATTGAAAGCTGACACTGACGGATGAAAGGAAGGGCAAAATGATCAGAGACGTCAACGCAAAATTACTGCCGACACCCTCTCCACTCATTCGGCGGGGGCTTCTACATGTATCAGTGTTTAACAGAACAGGTTCTGTCATATTTTGTGACGGTTTAGAGCCTGGCCTCATGGAGTGACCAATGTTGTGACGTCCCCTTACTGTGCTGAGACCTGTGGCGGCTCCAGTAACCTACTACTTTGTTTTTTGTCGCTATGGTAGGATCTTAGCCATCAGCTTGATTTTTTCCAGCTGGCGCTGCCATGACTTTATCAGGCTGCATTCCCGTGGCGGCAGTCATGTTTGTGTCATACTAAAACACAGCATTGTATGAAGACTAAACCAAGCTCCCTTTGCATATTTAAGCATGGCACAACGTTCTACAGCACCCTACAGGCTCTCTGCAGCCAGGAAATAGCTGTTTATTAACACGATTCGTCCCAAAGTGATTCGGAACTAAACGGATTTTGACAGAAAATTCGGCGAAGTCGGCGAACCGAATTTTTGAGAAATTCGCCCATCTCGAATTATATGCAAAGTATATATAATGTTGTTGTCCACAATGTAGGTTCTGATAGAGAGTCTGTAAGATCTATTTGGTGTTCTTTAGATCTTTGTGTTATACATTCTCTACATTGGACCGAGTTCTAAGTTCCTTTAAAGTGAACCTCTAGTAAGAAACTAGAAATGCTAATCTTTCCAGGAGAGACTTTGCCTACCCTTTCTCTTATGCTATATTTACCTGGTCCTCACCATTCCAAAAATTAATGGGAGTCCTTTCATAGATGGCTCTTTTAATGAGACATCCTTGAGCCTCCATGAGTCTATAGCTTCAGTAAAGTATAATATCTTCTTTTGCCTCTGGATAAATGTATTCTGTTCTCTGAGGAAATTATAAATATGCTTCAATGTAATGCTTTTAAATATGTTTTTTGAGTGAAACTTGTTTCCTTTGGGGGGAAAACCTGTGAAACCTGAATTGTGTATATTCTAATAAACGATTAATTCTGAAAAATAAATGAGTAGCTGGGTCTACTTGTTATCCAGCCCCTAAAAGCTCCAATTTCTGAGCTTGGGATTTTGGAAATTACACAGCTTCATCTCTGTGTGTTGTGTAAATAATTTAAGAGGTATTTCCACTTCTGGAACCCTCAGGAAAACAGGGGTGAAGTCATATAACTGATGGTTGTCATATTCTCCATAAAGTTCTCTGAAAAAACTTCCCTGAGGACACACCATAAATGGTTTAGATGGGAATACCCCTTTAAGTTATTGTTATAGGTTACTGGTTTTCCCACCGACATCATGCTGCTTAGTTTTCTGCCAATGTCTGTCCACATTGTACCATATGACACATCATCATGTTTGGCACCTGGCACTTTTTTTTTGCATGTGTCTAAGTTGTGGCACCCACAAAGTCTCTGTAACATCATTATGAGAGTTGGAGGGAGGGTGGAAATGGACAGGCTCTATAACCATGTCACCATCTAAGCCTTGTTAGGGATACCTGCTAATGTAGCTAACTCAGAGTTGGGGCAACATTTATAAATATTGGCGCTAGCAGTCCAGTTCTAAATAGCTTTACGGCAGTGTAGAATGTGTTAGAATGTATGAATCTGTTCTTCTGCAGTTCATACATACAGGCATATTGTAGTGCCAATACAAATCTGGCTCAGACAGACCACCTTTGTTCTGGTCTGGCTTTTCTAACTGTTATGCTCCTAGCTTTGGCGTCAAAGACTTATAAATGTGTCTACTTCTAAAAATGTGGTGCGACACTCCCCCAGAATGCTTCAAGTCTTTGGCACCTTAAAAAGTGTCGCGCCAGGGCTTAATGTGCCAAAAATTGAAATGTGGCTGTTCATACATCTATAGAACAGGTCTACTAAAGCTTAACAGATAACTGGCACAGCCCTGTTCTTACATGTCACCCTTAATGTCTACTGGGTACCTCATTGTATTATTTGGGGAGGTGGGTATGGTCATAGAGTGGTGGGCATAGAGAGGTGGAGAGGTCGGGACTGTCAGCCAAAGTGTAGTTTTGTTGGTGTGTATTTGTATGTACTTATTACTACAGGCCATATACATTTAGCATACCAACGGAAGTTTCATTTATTTTTGTTGAGCTTTATCTTCATTATCTTCATCTCTTAATTTTTTACCATATCTCCTATTTCAAACTTTGTAGTATTTAAAAACTGGTGAAATTATTTGAAATTTACGCAAACAAAGCTTAGCTTACTTTTTTTAACATTAGTGTATTTCAAATTAATCCTTATACTACTTTAGGTCTGAATAAATTTACAATAACTATTACTGAAGAGGAATCCCACATTTTTATTTAGGTCTAGCAGCTGCCAAAGAGTTTACACAGTAGGGAACCAATTCAGGTCTGGATGGCTCCAATGTGCAATGTGCATAAATAGAAAAAGAAGTGTCAAGTGAGGAGAGGACCACCCTAGGAAAACAGGAGGATCATTGCCCGCAATTTCTCTATAGCAATTACACACTTGCCAAGTGATATAAAAACTGTGCTTAAATAACATAAAAAACAGAGATCCTGGAATATTCTATGTGTGATTTCATGAAAGTGATATGCAATGTCATGACCTTTCAGCTCCTTTTTGGTCTCTGCTCAGCATGAGACCCTCACTGCATGACCTCCATAAATTCGGACAGCACTTGCATATGATATGAAAATCCCTTTATAATAATTCTGACAGTATTATATTTAGTCTACTGGTAATAATGATGTTTATATCAGGATACAGTTATAAGCTTAAAGGTCTTTCATCTCTTCTCCCAGTGTATATTTTTTAGATGTGTCTTGATGATGTTTGCAAAGTACAATAAACATAGTAAGTATTCTTTTCAACATAAGAAACTGACTATTTTTTAAGCAAAATAATGTTTTTATATTTACAAATCACTAGTGTATTGTTTCTTGTTAAAAGAAAATTATTAAGTATATCAAATACATGGGAATAAAGTTTCCCATCAAAGACAGTTGTATGTTGTTGCTACTCAACCAATCGTAAATTGGCCATAAAAGAGGGAAAATCCTTTGTCATCAAGCGATTAAAGACTGTTGACAACTTTCATCTAAGTGATTTGATCTGCTTACATGGTAACAAGTTGTGAAGCTTGACTTGGTCTTTGGTAATTAATTTCCTTCGGCCCAAGCATTTGTCTTGCATGTAAAGGTTTATTTTCCAAATATCCCATGACCTTTTCTATTGTTAACTATTCTACTCCCTGTTGAGCACCATTAATGGGAGAAGTAGCTGGCCATAATTTGAATTGACCTAGATGTTTTCTTCATCTTTTCCAGTTGGTTGAAAAAGTTGTCTTCATTAGAAAACCCAGGTCAATATGCTCTATTGGGGCCTACAGACATCATAGAGGGGTCCACCGCTCAGGACTCTACCTTATCAACCAAGATGTAGAGTTCTTCTATAAGATATTTAGTCAGTTAAGTTCCACAAAGAACAGTGCTAGAGGCATTTATCCAGAACATGAACATCGACAAGTTTGGACATCAAGTTTGGGTCCATTCAATGGTAGAAAAAATAAGTTCTCAATGCAGTAACTAGAGATGGGCGAATTGATTCTAACGAAGTGGAATTCATTTAGAATTTCAGGAAAACTTCGGTTCGGAACGAAGTCGAAGTTTGGGGGACTTCGGGTGAACGAAGTGTGCTTTTGATTGATAAAATGGCTGCGAGCACATGGCGTTACATGGGGCAAAGCACTCTGGGAGGAAGAAGGGCATAGCCTGCATGACATGTGCAGAGATGAAGCCAATCAGAGACTGGCGGGATTCTGTGACGTCACCGCACTATATAAGTCCGGGCGCGACGCTGGGAGCTCATACCGCTCTCACTGTACTGATTAGGGAAGGTGCTGCCGCGACTGCTTGTAATAGCTCTTACTGAAGAACTGATTTTTATACAGCGATTTTTGGGAGGTGTCTCAGTTTGTCTCAAAGACTGCTCCTCTTAACGTTCTATTTATGATTTTATGGGGTATTGGATCTGAAGTCCAGTGTGCGTCCAATGCAGATGCATATACATTTTAATGCTATCTGCTCACAGCACATTGAATATCCAAGGGGGATCTAAGCCTGTTCCTGTTGTATTCATTTAAAGAAACAGCGTTTTTACAATACAAATACCACTTCATTTTTGGCTGCTCAATTCTTTTGCGCAATTTACATCCAGGGGTTAATTAAGCGTTGTTCTGCTGTTGTGGTGACTAAAAGAAACCGTCTTTTTCACCGCCAAAAAAATACATTTTTTCTGTAGCCTAATTCACAAGCGAAGGTTGATTACAATTTTTTCTCTTGTTGTGTAGCGTAAAAAACACGCCATTGTAACACGCTACAAAGCTCGTAGTTTGTGGTTGCTCAATTGTTTGGCGCAATTTACATCCAGGGGTTAATTAAGCGTTGTTTTTCTGCTGTGGTGACTAAAATAAACCGTCTTTCACCGCCAAAAATACATTTTTCCTGTAGCATAATTCACAAGCGAAGGTTAATTAAAAAATTTTTCTCTTGTTGTGTAACGTAAAAATACGCCATTGTAACAGGCTACAAAGCTCGTAATTTGCGGTTGCTCAATTGTTTGGCGCAATTTACATCCAGGGGTTAATTAAGCGTTGTTTTTCTGCTGTGGTGACTAAAATAAACCGTCTTTCACCGCCAAAAAATAAATTTTTCCTGTAGCATAATTCACAAGCGAAGGTTAATTACAATTCTTTCTATTGTTGTATACTGTAAAAAACACGCCATTGTAACACGCTACAAAGCTCGTAGTTTGTGGTTGCTCAATTGTTTAGCGCAATTTACATAGAGCGGTTAATTAAGCGTTGTTCTGCAGTAAAAGAAACTTTGTTTTTCACCGCCACAGAAGAAATTCTGTAGCATAATTCATATCCGAAGGTTAATTATGCCTGTTTGTGCTTTTATATTCAGTAAAATACACAGAGTTTTTAAACGGCACATACAAGTCAATTTTTCCTGCCCATTTGTGGAGTGCAATTTATATCCAAGGGTTACCCAAGCTTCTTAGTGGGTTCATTTGGAGTCAAATACAGGGTGTGTATTTATCATATACAGATATCTTCATCAAACAGTATCTGTACATTTTAGAACAAACAGTATGTCAGACAGAGAGGTGGCAGGCTCTCCACCTGCGAGTGGCAGTGGCACAAACATTCCAGGCCCAGGTTGCAGCACAGCAAGGGGACGTCGCAGCAAGGGTCACTCGGTGAGGCCACAACTGCCGCTGTCATCTAGCGGCCGTGTGTTGTTCAGCAACCCAATGGTTCTTGATTGGTTGACTAGGTCATCCACTTCCTCCCAGATGACATTTGACAACCCCAGCCAAGAGTCGGGAACGTCAGACATAACCCTTAGTTGGCATGGCCCGGGAGCGGGTCAGCGGCCCTCACTTGTCTTCAACCCGCCTCTGTCCCATCCGGTTCCCTCAGCCAGTGATCTACTATGTGGTCTGGGCTCAGCGCCACTATATAGCGAGGATGAACAATTTGAAGAGGGCAGTCAGCAGCTACTTGGCAGCGAAGAGAATGGGGCCAATATCCCTGTTCTTGCAGTAGCCCGCAAAGTAGAGATGTTGAGAGTGGCATGGGAGGTCATGTTGTGAGGGGTCAGCCTCTGCATACCAAGACCAGTGATGAGCACAGCAGTGACGATGAAACACAAATAGATGATGATGTAGCCGACCGCACTTGGGAGCCGGGTAAGGCAAGGGCTTCATCATCGTCAGGAGAAGAGGGCGTCAGCTTGCGCGTCAGGCAGCGGTGCAGCTAGCAAGTGGGTTGTGTGGCCGTGAGTCAGTGGGGTAGCAGCAGTGTGAGGTCGGGTGCCAAGCAGCCACGGGGTAAAAAACCCGCTTCGCAGGTCCAAGAAAGTAACGGCACAGGGGCTCAGCGAAGCAGCGGCGGCAGTAGTCCCTCAGTGCGGAGCGTTGGGGGTAAAATCCGATACTCGGCGGTGTGGCAGTTCTTTGCTAAGACACTGGAGGAGCCGAAAATGGGTATATGTAGAATCTGTAGGCAGAAAGTGAAGCGTGGCCAGGGAGCTAACGTTGGCACCACGGCCCTGCGTCAACACATGCAGCGTCACCATCCGATGGTCGGGGAGAAATGTGGCTCAGATGTGGTGGTCCATCCTGCCACCGCAGCAACAGCAGCAGCAGCAGCGCCCAGTGGCACGCATGCCATTGCAGTCAGACAAGGCTCCACCACCTCTGCAGAAGGGAACTGTTTCTCTTTGACATCATCTCCCGGTCCAGATGCTCCTGCTCCTCGCTACTCATGGCGCCAGCAGTAGTTCAGCGAGGCGATTGCAAAGAGACAACAGTATGCGCCCAACCATCCTAAGGTGCAGCAGCTGACCGTGCTCATGTCCAAATTGTTGGTGCTGCAGTCCCTCCCTTTCCAAATGGTGGACTCTGCACCGTTCAGAGAACTAATGCCTTGTGCCGAGCCGAGATGGAGAGTCCAAGCCGTAATTTCTTTTCCAAAAAGGCAGTACCAGCACTTCATAAATATGTAGAACAGAAGGTGGACCAGTCCTTGAGCTTATCGGTTTGTTCCAAGGTGCACGGCAGCGCGGACGTCTGGAGCTGTAACTACGGTCAGGGCCAGTACATGTCCTTTACGGCCCACTGGGTGAATGTGCTTCCTGTCCAGGCACACCAACAACTTGTACAGGAGACGCCGCTTTCTCCTCCACGTTGTCAAACTGCGGTTCCTGTGCCAATGTCCGCCTCCTCCTCCTCCACCACCACCCCCCATCTCAGCCTCCACATGTACTGCTGCATCATAACACTTGTTTTGGGCACAGCGGTGTCTCGCAGTTCTACACCTGGCTTGCCTCGGCGAACGAAGTCACACAGGGGAGGAACTGCTCCGCGTCATGCAGCTAGAAATCGATGTGTGGCTTTCTCCGCGCCAACTGCAAATCGGAACCATGGTGACGGACAATGGCATCCCGAGGAGGGATGGTCCATGCGCCCTGCGTGGTGCACATGTTCAGTCTGGGTGTGAAAAGGTGCCTGACGTCTGTCTTCGATCCTCAGAAGATTCTGAAAATGGCCAGGAAACTGTGCATGCACTTCATCCATTCCTACAAAGCCAGGAACACCCTCCTCGAGTTGCAGTGGCAGAACGGCCTCCCCCAACACACTCTGATATGCGATGTTTCCACCCGTTGGAATTTCAGCCTGCACATGTTGGACCGACTGTATGAACAGAGAAAGGCCATTAACGATTTTTTTGATGATCCAGGCGGACAGGAGTAATCCCCTGTGTAACTTTGATGTCAGCCAGTGGCAGCTCATGCGTGACACCTGCCGGTTGTTGAGGCCATTCGAGGAGGCCCCGTTATTTGTCAGTCGCCAGGACTAGTGGATGAATAACTTCATTCCACTGCTTCATGTCCTGGAACAGATGCTGAAAAATCTGTCTGGGCAGGGGACTGGAGACGTGGCGACTACATCTCGCGGCCACATGAGTCCGGTGGGGACTGAAATGGAGGAGGAGGAGGAGGACATTGGAGCAGAAGCATTGTCTGGTGAAATGAGTGGATTTTCTGCCCAGGTGAGTAGAGAGGAGGAGCAGGAGCACCTGGAGGAGGTAGATGGAGATGAGGAAGACGAGGCAGATGACCCACAAGCACTCTGGCAGTATACAGTGGAGATGGAGGCAGGGAGCCCCTCGGAGTCACTTGTGCAGATGGCCCGCAGCATGCTGATTTGCCTGGCTAGTGACAGCCGAATAGTCAGCATCTGGCAGAGGGATGACTTCTGGCTCTCCACCCTATTGGACCCTCGCTACCGGTCCAAAATGGGAGCCTTTTTCCCAGTTATTGAGAGGGAGGACAAACTCAAATACTATAGGGAAATCCTCCGTAGTCAGTTGGCCGCAGCCTATGTGCGGCATCGTCCCTTCTCTGACAGGTCTGACCGGGGGGTTCTTCAGTGCTCACGTACTACTGCTTCTGCTGCTGGGGGAAGATGGGGGGGTCGGAGCAGTATCAGCTCCATCAGCAGCAACCTAAGTCTGGAGTCACTGATGGAGCTTCCTTCACCTGCCTAGTGAGGAGGGCAGTCGCCAGCAGCAGCAGCAGCAGGACCTGGAGCAGACCCTGAACCAACAGGAGGTGGCCTTCTTGGACAGCACTCTGCCACCCCAGTTAGAAGATCCGCTGGACTACTGGGCAGCCAAACTGGATGTGTGGCCACAACTTGCCGAGTTTGCAGTGGAGAAGCTGTCCTGCCCGGCCAGTAGTGTGGCATCAGAGCGGGTGTTCAGTGCGGCGGGGGCCATCGTTACCCCAAGGAGAACCCGCTTGTCCACAGGAATTGTGGAACGACTTACCTTTGTCAAGATGAATCAGGTGTGCATCGGCCAGGATTTCCACACACCACTGCCTTAGGCGTCAGACTACATCAGCCATGACGCCTCACCCAAACTGTGAGAAATGAGTCTGGGTTCAAACTACCTGCCTCAGCCACTATTCTGATGCTGCCACCCGCCTGATGCCACACATCTGCTGACAGTTTCTCCATCTGCCACCAACCATCTTTACCAGGGACTGGTATTGCCACCCACCTCCACACTCTGTCATTGTGCCACTGTCTGACCTCTTGCTGTTGCTGTGGCTGCTGCTGCGCCCTCCACACTGTGTCATTGTGCCACTATCTGACCTCATGCTGTTGCTCCTGCCGCCGTCACCTCCACTCTCTGTCATTGTGCCACTCTGTGGCGTACTCCAGTTTTTGCCACCTCCAGAATGTCATTGTGCCACTGTCTGACCTCATGCTGCTGCCGCCGTCACCTCCACTCTCTGTCATTGTGCCACTCTGTGGCCTACTCCAGTTTTTGCCACCTCTAGAATGTCATTGTGCCACTGTCTGACCTCATGCTGCTGCTGCCGTGACCTCCACACTGTGTCATTGTGCCACTCTGTTTCCTACTCCAGTTTTTGCCTCCTCCAGAATGTCATTGTGCCACTGTCTGACCTCATGCTGCTGCTGTGGCTGCTGCCGTGACCTCCACACTGTGTCATTGTGCCACTCTGTGGCCTACTCCTGTTTTTGCCACCTCCAGAATGTCATTGTGCCACTTTCTGACCTCATGCTGCTGCCGCCGTGACCTCCACACTGTGTCATTGTGCCACTCTGTGGCCTATTCCTGTTTTTTGCCACCTCCAGAATGTCATTGTGCCACTGTCTGTCCTCATGCTGCTGCTGTGGCTGCTGTCGTCATCTCCACACTGTGTCATTGTGCCACTCTGTGGCCTACTCCTGTTTTTGCCACCTCCAGAATGTCATTGTGCCACTGTCTGACCTCATGCTGCTGTGGCTGCCGCCGTCACCTCCACACTCTGTCACTAATGTTGCCACCTGAGCTCTCAGCTTGTTTTTTTCCAGCTTTAGCTGGCATGACTTTATCAGGCAACATTCCCCGCTTCAGTTTTTTGGTCAGTTTTGCCCTCTTAAGTGCCCAGGGAATTTTAGAGTGAAGCGATTCTAATAGCGGCGGCAGTCTTGTGCGTGTTATACTAAAACACAACATTGTATGAAGACCAAACCAAGCTCCCTCTGCATATTTAAAGGGGTTTTATCGTTAAAAAGATCATGTCTCAGATTATGGGGACAGTAAAAATAAGCACTTTTGTAATTGGGTTGCATTACCTCTGTCACTTGGTTTAGCAGATATGAGCTTCTCTGTAAATGTGTCTTCTATTTCTGCTGTTGCTGGTCAGAACGCCCCCTGGTCGATTCCCGCACCCTAGACACGCCCTATGCACTGTGATTGTCTGGCTTACATTTCATTCAGCCTGTTGGGATACACCCCTAGACAGGAAACGCCCCGGTCATGCCCCCTGCACTGTGATTGTCTGCCTGCACACTCTGTTTTTACTCCCCTCTGAGCTGTTAAAATTGATAGTGAAACCAAGGTCTGCTGGCTCTATGTACATCTCCCAGCTATAGGTGAAGGATCTGGGCAATTACTGGCTGTTTAAGGGGCTTTTGCCAAGAGGTTGATTCACCTCCTCACAGATCCAGTCCTTAAGCTGCTACTTGGAAAATAAGGCGTTCTGTTCCTCAGATTGAATGCAAGCCCCACCTCCTTATGACATCCTCACCTGTAGTGTATAACATAAGGATTCAACACTGTATCTGCATGAGCTGCTTGTATAGTGCAGTGCTTAGGTGATCTACCCTACAAGAGTGAGGTTGGGAGTTCAAGCCCCATCAGTACTTTTTTTTTTATAAATTGTACACATATGTAAAGATATGAAAATATATGTGTAGACATCTATAATTTTATTTATATACACACACAAAGCTCCCCTATATAGTGTCCCATTGTCACAGTAGTCACACCAAGCACTTCCAACATATGTGATACAATGCATATATTCTGGGGGATGAGACATGATATAGGGGAGCTATGTATGTGTATATATATCATTATAGAGATTGACATATATATTTTAGGTCTCTTTACATATCTGTAGAATTTAGGAGGGGAAAAAATATACTCTTTGAGGGGACTAGAACTCCAAACCCCTTCGTTGTAAAAACAATACTCTATCACTGCTCACTGCTCTACCGCTGGACCAACAGCCCAAGTTAGTTACAAGCTGAGCAGGGCCTTCTCTCAAAGCTGATTGCTTCTCCTCCCATTGTTTTCACTCATATGTCACTGACAGGAAGCAGAGGTCTTTACCTGAAGCTGTCATTTGTAGTTGAGTAAAGATCTCTGCCTGTTGTCAGTACAATTTGGATGAACACCACTAGAAGTAACAGCTGCTGGCTTTCAGTTGTGTGTAAACTAAGACATATGACAGGTGCTTGCTGGTGTTTGGAGCCTCAAGGCTGCAGACATAAGCATGCAGGAGGCTACAGAGCTGTTATATCCAGACAACCTTCTGCATCCCCTGCTTCAAACAAAATGATGATGTCACCGTTTTCAGTGAGGGGAGACACACCTCCTGGGAGGAGAGACACGCCCCTGGATTTCAAACTCAATCTGAGAAAATTAGCTGAACAGCACGAGCAGCTCAAACGATAACACCCCTTTAAACATGGCACAACGTTCTACAGCACCCTGCAGGCTCTGTGCAGCCTGGAAATAGCTGTTTTTAACGTGATTCATCCCGAAGTAATTCAGAACAAAGTTATTTTTTGTCGGGAAATTCGGCGAAGTGAGCGAACCGAATTTTGAGAAATTCTAGCAGTAACCCTTCTGATAAATGCATACTACCAGTGGGTTTGAGCCAAGCAAAAGCTTGCTTTAAAGGGGTTTTCAGTTTAATAAAATAACAATGAAATGGGTCCAGGGATTTGGAAAAATAGAAAAAAAAAACAAAAAAAACAACTGATACTTACCTCTTGGTTCCTTCCTGCTCCCCAAACCCTCTCATTATTTCTTAGTTCTCATCCCAGCATATAAAAGTGGCACAAGTCATCATGAACAAATGGGGCTTAAAACTCTTTAGTGTGTTGCGACTAGAACAGTGCTAGGGAGCTTCAGAGCGATGATACCAGGGAAGTAATTATCAGTACTTTAACATTTTTCTTGTTTTTCTTCACATCGGTCCCATAATTTTTATTTTTTTATTTTTATGGGAGGTGTGGGTGTGTGACTTTCTGATGGTGGAACATGGAAACAATGGTCCAGAGCTCATGAGCGCCCGCACAGACTTACTCACATTTAGCCAGTAATTCCCAGCTATTTCCAGGTGGTGGTCTACAAGCAGAAGCTGGTTATTTTTTGGCTTTTTAATCTCTCAGCCTGAATCAGCACTGCAATTCAAAGTCCACTTCACTGAGACAGCCATCAGGATTGCTCTCCCTTTCTATTGTGGGTATATAGATTGACATCTAGTAATCTCTTGAACTTTAATAGATTTATTATTTGAATGTACTCCAGGATGCATGCAAGATTGTTGGAATTGACCATTTTCATGTCTATGTGGAGACAGGGAAGTCCTGCTTTCACAGAAATGTGTATTTGATGGAGATGGAAGGTCTGATGTTGTAGAAGTAGTAGTATAAGGAATTGGCAATCACATAGTAAATACTGATTTATCCATCATGGTGCATTTCTGTTTGTTGCTTTTTTTCAGGTTTTTTTTTTTTCAGAAAATACACTTCTTAATATTAATAATAATAATAATAATCTTTATTTATATAGCGCCAACATATTTCGCAGCACTTTACAATGTAGAGGGTATAATTACAGACAAAAGACAGACATTACACAGTGAAAGCTACTTACAGGTGAGACACAAGGTGTGAGGGCCCTGCTCGCAAGAGCTTACAATCTAAGCGGGTGCCTGGGGGAAACAAAGGGGGAGAAGTGCTAAATTTACAATGGCCCAGCCATGCTTTATAAATATGGGGAGGTTTACATAAAAATTTGGTGAACCTGCCACCATGACTGTACATCTATATACAGATAAGTGCCTGTGAGTGCCCTAGTGTAGGGAGTGACAAATGTGTGTGATAGAAGGTGGGGATTAACAATTAGTGGTTTTGGTAGGCCTGCCTGAGAAGATGTGTTTTCAGGACACTCTTAAAACTGCGAAGGCTGGGATTGTGCCTGATGGTACGTGGTAGGATGTTCCAGAGAATGGGTGCAGCACGTGCAAAATCTTGAAGACGGGCATGGGAGGTTCGGATGATTGTAGTCTGTAGTTTGATGTCCGTAGCTGAGCGGAGAGAGCGGGCAGGGTTGTAGACAGAGATGAGGGAGGAGATGTATGGGGGTGCAGCACTGTGGAGAGCTTTATGAGTGAGAGTGATTAGTTTATGCTGTATTCTGTACTGGATGGGCAACCAGTGCAGTGACTGACACAGGGTAGAGGCATCAGTATAGCGGCTGGAGAGAAAGACAAGCCTGGCTGCTGCATTCAGGATAGATTGGAGAGGGGAGAGTTTACAGAGAGGGAGACCGATAAGCAAGGAGTTACAGTAGTCAAGACGAGAATGAATAAGAGCAACAATGAGCGTTTGAGTTGTTTTCACAGTGAGAAAAGGACGGATTCTGGAGATGTTCTTGAGGTGCAAGTGACAGGAGCGGGCAAGGGATTGGATATATGGGGTGAAGGACAGATCAGAGTCTAGAATAACCCCAAGACAGCGGGCCTGCTGCCTAGGAGTTATGGTGATGCCACACACACAGAGAGAAATAGCAGATGGGGTTGGTTAGTAGATGGGGGAAAAAACAAGAAGTTCGGTTTTGGTGAGGTTTAGTTGGAGATAGAGAGAGGACATGATGTCAGAGACAGCGGACAGACAGTCACTGGTGTTTTGTAGCAGGGCAGGAGTGAGGTCTCGGGAAGAGGTGTATAATTGAGTGTCATCAGCGTAGAGGTGGTACTGGAAGCCAAATCTACTGATGGTTTGGCCAATGGGGGCTGTATAGATTGAGAAGAGGAGTGGACCAAGAACTGACCCCTGAGGGACCCCTACGGCAAGAGGGAGAGGAGAGGAAGTAGAACCTGCAAATGAGACACTGAAGAAGCGGTCAGAGAGGTAGGAAGAGAACCAAGCGAGAGCAGTGTCCTGGATGCCAATGGTGCTGAGCATGCTGAGGAGAAGATGGTGATCAACAGTGTCAAATGCTGCAGAGAGATCCAGAAGAACCAACAACGAGATTTAGCAGTGTGGAGATCGTTAGAGACTTTAACTAGAGCAGTTTCTGTGGAGTGTAAAGAGCGGAAACCTGATTGTAGAGGATCCAGAAGAGAGTTAGCAGAGAGATAGCGGATTAGGCGAGAGTAGACCAGGCGTTCCAGGAGCTTAGAGATAAAGGGAAGGTTAGAGACTGGTCGGTAGTTGGCAGCACAGGATGGGTCCAGGGAGGGTTTTTTTAGTAGGGGAGTTATAGTAGCCTGTTTAAAGGAGGATGGGAAGATCCCAGTGGAGAGAGAGAGGTTACAGATTGCAGTAAGGTGAGAGAGGATAGCTGGAGAAATAGACTGGAGAAGGTGGGAGGGAATGGGGTCGCTAGAGCAGGTGGTGGGGCGAGCAGACAGGAGAAGCCTGGATACTTCTTCTTCTGTCGTTGGGTCAAGAGCTGAGAACACACTAGAGGATGTGCGGGGAGGGACAGGATGGGTTCTGCTTGGGGTTTGTGATGAGATGTTATGCCGGATACTGTCAATTTTGTCTTTGAAGTGAGTGGCCAGGTCCTCAGCACAGAGGTCAGAGACCGGGGCCTGAGCTTTAGGCCTGAGAAGGGAGTGGATGGTGTCAAACAGGCGTTTTGGGTTGTTGTGTAAGGTTGAGATGAGGGAGGTGAAATATTTTTGTTTGGCGCTGTGAAGGGCAGTGTGATAAGTCCTGAGCATGAATTTGTAGTGGAGAAAGTCTGCAGGTAGCTTCGACTTTCTCCACAGACGCTCAGCACACCTGGAGCATCGTTGCAGGAACCGAGTCTGAGGTGTGTGCCAAGGCTGCCGGCGTCTGACTCTGGTGGTACGGTGTGTGAGTGGGGCCAATATGTCCAGGGTGGTTGTGAGAGTTTCGTTGTAATGTTTGACAGCCAGGTCAGGACAGGAGAGGGAGGAGATTGGGGGCAGTGAGGACTGTATGGTGTCTATGACTTCCTGGGTGTTAATGGAGCGGATATTTCTGAATGGGTGAAGGGCAGGTGTGTCCAGAGAAGGCTGAGAATTGATAGTAAAAGAGATAAGGTTATGATCAGAGAGAGCATAAGGAGAATTGGTGAGGTTAGAAATTGATGAGAGACGACAGAAGACCAGATCAAGAGAGTTCCCATCCTTGTGGGTGGGAGAGTCAGTAAACTGCAAGAGGCCAAGAGAAGAGGTCAGTGAAAGAAACTGAGAGGCTGAAGGAGACATGGGGTCATCAATGGGGATGTCACCCATGATAAGAGTGGGCATTTCAGAAGAGAGGAAATAGGGGAGCCAGGCAGCGAAATTATCCAGAAATTGGCGGGGTGAGCCGGGGGGTCTGTACACAACTGCGACTCTGATGGAAAATGGCCGAAAGAGTCTAATGGTGTGGACTTCAAAAGAGGGGAAAGTGAGGGAGGGTGCGGGAGGAATGACCTGGTAAGTGCAGTGTGGAGAGAGAAGTATGCCGACTCCTCCACCCGGCCTGTTCTCGGGTCTGGGGGTGTGGGTGAAGTGTAGGCCGCCATAGGTGAGAGCGGCAAGGGAAGCGGTGTCAGAGTGCTGGAGCCATGTTTCTGTGAGGGCCAGCAGGTTGAGGGAGTTGGAGAGAAACAGGTCATGAACAGCAGTGAGTTTGTTGCCAACAGATCGGGCATTCCACAGGGCACATTTAAAAGGGGCAGGGAAAGACGTACAGCGAATAGCGAGCAGGTTAGCAGGGTTTCTATGGAAGGAGGAGGAAGTGGGATGAGCAGTAAAGGAAGGAGGGCCGGGGTTAGGAGAGATGTCACCTGCAGCGAGAAGCAGGAGAATGAAAAGTGACAGCAGATGGTTAAGTGATGAGTATGAGCGACGTTTGTGCAGCACTATGCAAGCAGGCGATTTTGGGTGGTTAAAAAGGGAGAACAGTGTGTGGGATGTATACATGGGTGAGGGGAGGATAGAGGCGCTGATATGGATGGAATTGTCAGGGGGTGAGACTGGGTGGTACAGTAGAAGGGAGATGGCTGCAAGGTAGATAGCATTAGTGAGCATGGTGAATGAGTTGTGGAATCTAAAGATAGGTACTCACAGAAAAGCCTTCCTCCTGGCCCCCTTATGCCCACTTCGGTCCCATTTCGGTCATATTTCTTCAAGATCACTTACAAACTATCACTTTCAAATCTAGCAATTTCAAATCATGCACTAATATAGATGCACGATTGACCCGAGGTCAGATTGACCTCAGCTAACAAAATTATAGTGTGCTCTGAGCTGGTCATTCCTATCATCTGTGAACTCAGGTGTTGTAAATGGGTGGAGTAACAAATGGCCCTTCACAGAAAACAGACTTCTATGTAAGATTTGGGATCAAATGGCTGAATAAACAAAGGGTCATTAGGGAACACAGACCTGGGATGCTGTCTGTTCAACATAAATCATTCAAATGCACAATATAATACAGCAGATATTTCAGAGGGATGGCTGAGGATTGTAGTTCACACACATACCAATTCAAATGCACAATATAATACAGCAGATATTTCAGAGGGATGGCTGAGGATTGTAGTTCACACACATACCAATTCAAATGCACAATATGATTACAGCAGATATTTCAGAGGGATGGCTGAGGATTGTAGTTCACACACATACCAATTCAAATGCACAATATAATACAGCAGATATTTCAGAGGGATGGCTGAGGATTGTAGTTCACACACATACCAATTCAAATGCACAATATAATACAGCAGATATTTCAGAGGGATGGCTGAGGATTGTAGTTCACACACATACCAATTCAAATGCACAATATAATACAGCATATTTCAGAGGGATGGCTGAGGATTGTAGTTCACACACATACCAATTCAAATGCACAATATAATACAGCAGATATTTCAGAGGGATGGCTGAGGATTGTAGTACCTATCTTCTCTTACAAGTAACACAGAGAATTACCATTGCCATTATCAGTTCCCTAATATCTATACTTATGTGCATAGACAATAATCTAGAATACTGTACATTAATATAACGATCAATGTTGTTTCATTTTACACAACACGTTAAAATAAAAAAGCTCAAGTTTACAATATTTCAGGAATTAATGTTATTGAAACAATAATGGTGACTACGGTGTCTGGTTTGTTATTCCAAATTAAAAAGCCTATAGGAGATTGATCCTTTCCACCTCATGTCACGTTACAGCTAAGTCCTGCGGGGCTGGGAACATTGCTACATTTAGAATTGCATTGTCTAAATGACAGATCCCTGTTTGACCAGGAATGACAGCCTCTGACTTCAGCACAATGAAGAGGGATCATTTGAATTAATGCCTGTTTATGGCATCACTAGAGCAAATTGTTCCTTAAAGAGCCATAGAGCTTAGTTGTGTACTCAAATGAAATACGAAGGAGGGGTGGGCATTTCACACTCTTATTAACATAAGCCCCATGAAAGAGCAAGCCCAATAAACTGTACTAGTATGCGACCAATGCTCAAGATTACAATGAGCTTCACTGTTATATTGATTTTTTTCTTATCACCCTCAATGCCTTCATATAAATGTAATGAAAAACTGTACAAAAATATTCATACTAATATAGATAAAAAAGACACAGAATTTTACCTAAAATTCCTAATTACTTCTAAAGCTGACCTAGCTTTTTATGTAGTAAACATGAGCTCAGTTATCTACGACTATAACCAATAAGTAATATTCAAATTTAATGGGATTTGATGGTAGTGTATGTTAGCAATGTTATTTCACTTTTATAGCAGTCCTTATGTTTATTCACTATTATGCCTTAGCTTTTAAGTGAAAAAATATTTTGTGCATTTTACAGCATTTTCAGACTATGATAATGAGAATCAGACCAAATTCTAGTTTATTACAATTTTTTGTGGCAGTGAATTGTATAATGTCTATTAATAGGACAGAGATACAAGTTTAATTTTATTTGACATGATATAAACAGTAAAATTGAGTTGTTTGGAAGTTATTTCATAAAAGTTACATATACTGTGATTGTAAACGCATGTGCCACAGTCTGACACAGGTCCCCCGGTTGAACCCCGTTTCCAAAAATTTTTGGTGGGTCATACCGTGGTTCGGGTCCCAATCTGTGGTCACGCCCGCTCCCAGTCTCTGCTACTCCCTCCAGCACTCCCTTATGTCACTCCCTCCTTCCTGTCTTTGAGCCAGCTGTCTGCTCACGGCCGGCCTCTAGGGCGCGCGTGTGGCGGCTGTCTGATTTAGAGGGCCAGCGCCACCTAAATTTCCTCAGCTTATTATGCCCGGCCATTAGCTATTTATAGACACCTCCCCCCTGCAGACACCCCCGTTTTGGATTATTTATAGGTATCTGCATTCCTGTGCATTTCCTTGATTGTTCTCCGCTATGTTCCTGACCCTGTATTGTCTGCCACCTGCCCTGACCTTACGCCTGAACCTGGCCTTGGTTGTACGCTGCCAGCGGTGACCATTTGCCTGTTCCCAAGGATGTCTCTGCTTCACAGACCTCAAGTACCTACATCAGGGGTAGCGTCCTGGGAGTTCTCTCCAGCAAAGTCCAACCTGCCTTGCACTATACTTCACTCCCTGGCATACATTATGCCAACTCCTAATGGTAACCCAGTTGATTCATCTCCTGCTCTGTACTGATCTCTATTGTATTAGTGATATGTAGATCACTGATACAAATTCCCTATGGTGAAAAGTGAAAACTTAAAAAAAAAGTACAAATGCCAATCGCCTCAAAAAAAGATCAAAAGTAAATAAAGTACATGTATTTGGTATCACCACATGCGTAACAACCTAATGTATAAATCTTTCATGTTAATTAACCCACACGATGAAGGCCATAAAAAAAAAATAATTACAGAATTGAAATTTTTGTTCATCCCACCGAACATAAAATGGAATAAACAGCGATCAAAAACTCATATAAACACCAAAGTGGTGGAACTTAAAACATCAGTTCATACTACAAAAAAAGCCCTTCTGCAGCTCTGTATATAGAAAAAAAAGTTATGGCTATCAGAGGACAGTGATGTATAAATATTGTTTTACACAATGAAAACACTTTTTTTTTTTTTAAAGCACTTCATCATAAAAAAAAAACTATATAAGTTTGGTATTGCTGTAATCGTCTCAAACCAGGAAGTAAGATTAACTTGTCATGTATACTGTATGTTAAGCCCTGTTAAAAATAAAATTAAAAAACACTACTTGGACTGCAGTATTTTCTTTACCCTACCTTCCAAAAAACAGATTTAAAACTGATCAAAAAGCCTTGTCCCCCCAAAAGAATATACCAATAAAAACATCAACTCATCCTGCAAAGAACAAGCCCCTACAAATCTCCATACACAGAAAAATAAAAAAGTTATGACTTTCAGACTATGGCGACACAAAAACGTATATAAATTTTACATGTATAAAATCAGTAAAACATATAAAAATACAAACTGGTTATCGCTGTAATCGTTTCGACCGGCTGAGTAAAGCTAGCATGTTATTTATGCTGCGCGGTGACCGCTGTTAAAAATAAAAATAAAAAACACTACCAGGATTGCTGTATTTTGTTCAAAATGCATGAAAACTTTAATAAAAAATGATAAAAGCATCATATACACTCCATAATGGTGCCAATAAAAACATCAACTCATCCCGCAAAAAAACAAGCCCATAATCAGCTCCACATACAAAAGAATAAAAAATGTATGGCTGTCAGAACATGACAACACAAAAATGCAATTCTTTATAAACAGATTTCTATTGTGTAAAAATAATAAAACATAAAAAACTATATAAAATTTATATCATTGTAATTATACCAACCCATATTGTAAAGTAATTATGTCATTTATACCACACAGCGAACACTGTAAAATTGGAGCTCAAAAAACAACGGCGGAACTGCGTTCCCCTCCTTTTCTCATTTTCATGGCCCAATGCTAAAAAATCTATGAAACACCTGTGCACCCAGAATGCACTATATACCCCTAGGTGAGATCCATGGGGGATGTTGAATCCAATCAGCTATTGCTATCAGAGACTGTAATAAGGATAGAATCTTGGTGATTATCTGCCGTGAATTCCAAATCACTGTATAGAAGTTGAAGGCTGAAAATTAGGGACGTTTCTTGGAAGAACCCTATACCAAATCCAATGCAACCTAGTGAATTCATCTCAATCACCAGGAGAGACATGTGACAAGCTTTTGGTGCAAATATGACAAAGTGTGAAGTGTATAAGAAAAACATATAGGTTAACCAAGGGACATGTCAAAGTGTAAGGTTAGAGAACTCAAAACAATAAATCTGGAAATAAGAAAATGCTCAAAACAAATGGACAGAAGCAGGAATCAATATTTGTAACAACATTGTAAGATTTTTTTTAGATATAATATATAGAGATGATGCAATCACATTTCCATACTTATTTTTGATATGGGACTGCACATCAGGTAAAGAACTAGAAGAGATGGCAATCATTACCTCACCAGCCAGTGACCAGGTGTACAGAGAAATTTCTGTCATCTCTCTCATTCCATTGATAGAAAAGAGACTTTGTGACAATGAAATAATTTTTCAAGATGATAATGCATTCAGCTTTTTATCAAGGTATATCATCATATGATATAACAAATTTATGGTGGAAATTAAAAAAAAAAAATGGTTAATCACAAGTCTTCATTCTGCAAAGCTACAACCAGCTTATTATAGAATATCCTTTATCATTCGGGAAGTCCATGGATCAAACAATTCAGACCCTCTTATTTCCCAAGGAGAGACAACAAAGTGCTAGGTGGGGTTTGTAGTTGATGATGGCATAATTTTTTTTCCCCTAAAAACTGAGTGATTCTAAAAAATGTTCTTATATTTGATCTGGAGAAAACATATGCAATTATTTAAATAATTTACTTCCATTTGTCTGATGTATGCTTAAAAAAACAGAATATCCAGCTCTTTCTGTCATATCTATGATTTGTTTATTTGCTATGAATCTTAAAAGTGGAGATTCACTAATTTTTGCTAGGGGTTGTGTCTGGTGTGGGTTAAAGCTGGCACCAGAATGTCTGGTGCCTGGCAGTCAGAAATTGCCAGCTACCCTGGAGAGATCACAGAATCATTTTTTACTGCTTATGTCTCCTCTGCTTTTATATGAGCGCTGTGCAGTGGACTAAGGGCAGCCCCACTGTCTCTATTAGTGTCAGTGGTCACTTGACTGGTCGCTGGGTTGCTGGTAGTAGAAGGCTGTTGTTGTATCTTTCTGTATCCAGCCCTGACAGTGACAATAAGGGCTGTAACTAGAGTTCATAGGGCCCAACAGCAAAAAAGAGGGCCTTCCCACCAACTGACTAACAGAAATATGAAACAGCATAAATAGCAATACTTAACCCCTTAACGACTGCCCACTGTCTCTTTACAGTAGGTGGTCCATGTTCTTTGTCTGCAGCAATGCCAAAAGACGTCGCTGACTGCAGAGAGGGGGTTTGCGGCTCTCAGCGCCACAGTGGAGCTAGGACCGGAGCTGTAGATAACCGCTCCGGTCCTAGGGCAGTCTCTGTGAACGGCAGGGACCAAAGGAAGCTTCCGATCCCTGGCATTTAACCCTTTGACTGCTGCTGTTCATGACCACGGCATAATCAAAGGGTATTCCCCTGCTCCATCAGCGATTGCTTTTATAGCACATATCAATACATTACTGTATTGCTATGTGTTATACTGTGCCTGTGACAGGCAGCCTATTAGACTCTAATAGGCTTTTGTGCAAAGCAGACAAAAAGGCCATTTTTTTGGTCTCCGTTTGCCATGGCAACTATAGGCACCCTGCAATCGTGTTGCAGGGTTGCCCATGAGTGACAGACGGAACCTCCTCCCTCTGTTAACCACCTAGATACCACGGACACTACTGACCGTGGCATCTCTGGGGTTAAATGACCAAGATCAGTGTAGCTTATTCCTGGTCATTACAGCAGAAGCGGATGGTGCGGGTACAGCTTTTGAACTGTCAACATACAGGTGTCGTAGATGTACAGAGCCAGCGAGACTTGCCAACTCTTCCAGGTTGGAGGACCACCCCCTTTACCTGGCCATTGCTGTGCTAATGACTGTGTGTAGTGATTGTGTCAAATTTCATTTAACTTTATTTTTATCTTGACGTTATCAAAGTAACTTTTATAAATTTATGCTTCAATGTCATTTTACACACTGTAGCCCAGTCTCTTCTATCATTGGTTTCTTCTCACTTTTAAATAACAGTATTATTCAACTTTGAACAAAATAATTGCCAGTGGCTACAAGACAGACATTTTCTCAGTATTAGAGAACATTTAATTATCCTCTTAATAGGCGCTCTCATATTTTGCATTATTATATACATAGCAATATGGTCACCCTGTAGGTTATAACATGTGCACATGTAAAAAAAAATATTAAACTTTTATTTTTATAGTGTAGTAGTATTCTACAGAACTCTAACTCTTGCTAGTATCATAAGTGGACTAGTGCAGAGATATGAATGCAGTCACTTTAATCCTAACCTGTTTGTCATTGAGGTGTATGACTGTAACACGCTACAAATCTTTGCCTGTAGAGAAAATTGCATCATGCTGTCTTTATGGAGAATCTCTGCCCTTTACTTTGCCCCTTTACATGAACTCTTGTGTATGGTATGTCTAGAATTCATTTTCAGACTTTAAAGCATTTTCAGGATTTGCTTTAGTTGCTAATTGGTTTAAACATGTTGATTTCAGGTCACACTCACTGAGTTTCTGTTCTCTGCAAAACTAAATTACATCAGTTAGTTCACCCAATAAGTAGTGACATCCACTTGTAGAGATTTCCAACGTGTTTCCTAAAAGGTTGTTCTTCATTCCCAGATATAACAGTATGAAGCAAGCTAAAAAAATTGTATCATGGCTATGTTAATACATTTCTAACAATTCTTAGATAATCTGATATTTTCAAAAATATTTTTTACTTTTAGTTATTCAGTATTTTTTTTTTTTTTTTAGTAAATGTACATAAACCCAACAGCCATAAGATTAAAACCACTGACAGGTAATGTGAATAATATTAATTCTCATTACAAAGGCACCTAGAACCTGTCAACAGGGTTGGATATATTAGGCAACAAGTAAAAACAGACATCTGTGGCATAGTAAAACAAATCTGATCCATGAAGGACCCGCAAACTCATTCTACAAAATTCAGAGGATCCGCCACTATCGTTTTGATTTTGCAAAATCCATACTTATATATATATCCCATACATAGTAATTGACAGTACACTGGAGAAGGAGCTAGGAGGAGTATATATATACTTATGTATGTGTGTATGGGATATATATAAGTATAGATTTTGCAAAACATATATATGGCAGTTGTTTGCCATGAGGTCATGAGGTGCCTTGTTGAACTTCCAGTGACCAGTATGAGAGAGTGTGAGAGTGTTAGCATCAAATTTAACATAAGTGCTCCCCATTCGAACCTGAGACCTTGTAACAAAAAATAGCAGAAAAATAGCAAACTAGGCACAGTTTGTCCATTTTCACTCAGTGGTGTACTTACTTTTCTTGCCAGCAGTTTAGACATTGATGGCTGTGTGTTGAGTTATTTTGAGAGGGCTACAAATTTATACTGTTATACAAGCTTTCCACTGACTACTTTGCATTGTATCAAAGGGTCATATCTTCAGTGTTGTCTCATTAAAAGATAAAATACATTATTTACAAAAATAATACAATATATTTTCCCCATGCACAGACATTTCATCCGTAGCATTAATACCCCATACATAGTAGTTGAGAGTACACTGGAGAAGGAGCTGGCCAAAACCCTAGCACAGCTCCCAGGTGTGAATGGGGAGCACTCATGTTAAATTTGATGTTAACACTCTCACACTCTCTCATACTGGTCACTGGAAGTTCAACAAGGCACCTCATAGCAAAGAACTGTCTGGATCTGAAAAAAAATAATTGTTTATCTACATAAAGATGACCTAATGTATAAGAAGATTGTTAATACCATTAAAGTGAGCTGCAGCACGGTGGCCAAGATCACTGAGAATAGGCCTCGCCATGGTCAACAAAATAAGTTGAGTGCTTGTGCTCACACATATCCATAAGTTTGAGGCTTCGAGTTGCTGTAAAGTTAAAAGGGGGGGAGGCACCCTATCAGTGCCCCCAGACCTTACGCCCAACAGCATCAATTGGGGTTGCATGGCTGTATCCCAGAAGGAAGCCTCTTCAAAATGATTCACGAAAGCCAAGTTTGCTGAAGAAAAGCGATAAGGACATGGTTTTACTGGGCCCATGTCCTGGGGTTTGATGAGACTGAGATAAACTTTTTTGGTTAAGGTGGGGGCGCAACCAGGTGAGGAGTAAAAAGACTGGTTTTTTATTGCCCACATGAGAATGGGGGGGGAGTATCAGGGGTGGTGCTCCCGCTGTGGAGCTACATTTCCTGAGGGAAACCATTTGGACAGCAATATTTAAACTACTAAAACAAACTGTGTCCTCCTTAAAAACGTGCCCAATGGCGTATCCAACATGAAACGACCGCAAAAAAAAACCCAAAAAGGGCCCAATGCCTTAAAAAAAGAAATGAGGGAAAAGGTGCTGGGGGGCCAAAACAGTTCTGATCAAAAACCATTGAGCACTAGGGGGCACCCACAAACGAAGGTGGGAACACTGGTCCCCCAAAGCTGTCGTCGGAGGAGTGGAAGGGTTTCCCCAGGGGTTTTCAACCTTGAAGGCCAATAAACTCCATCCCAAAAAGAGGTAAAGGCAGTGGTAGAAAACAATTTTGTTAGCAGCGGTTTAGGCATTGATGGTTGTGTGTTTTAGAATTTGAGGGGACACCCAAAAATTTTAGTTATTAACGAGTTTTTGGGCCATTTTACGGGCGTTTTTTTTGATCAGCTGTTGTTTTTTTGATCCATTTTGTATGCTTTTTACTTGCAAATCTGTGCTGCTCTTTGAGATCCGCTTTCCGCATCACAAAAGCGGATCCCATTTTTTCCTATGGGGACTTAAAACGCAACAAGAAATGACATGTCATTTCTGAAGACGAATCCGCAAAAGCAGCCAGGAAAGCTCCCCCAAAGCGCTAGAACAACGATTATTTTTCCAAGTCTCAGTACCAACTTTCCTATCCCTAAAATTCATAAACAAGATATGCCTAACAAACATTTTTCCTCTTACATGACTAAGAGTGCACTGGAGCTGGACAGGCCAAATCCTGCTCATACAAAATTTGCCCATAATTCATATCTCGAAAATAGCAGGATTTAGTATTTTCACAGTTGACATAGAAAATACTTAAAAGGGTTTTCTCACTTCATTGGAGATACAATAAGATTAGCTTTCAATGTAGAACAGGTAAATTTTAAACTCGAAAATACATTAGCTTTTGATTTTAACCTTGGTCATAGATAAAGATCACACAGGTTTTTTTTGGGTTGTGTCAAATTTTTTTGTTCCTGATTTGACAAAATAGGAGGGACATTACCATGGATGGGGGTCCCAAGGGCCCATGTTAAGAACCCCGTTTTGGGCTAAACTCACTCTTTTTCCCATGGGGAAAAAAAAGGGGTTTTAGACCTAAACAGGTTTCTTACATGTGGGCCCTAAGACTTTCTTTGCTGCCCGCAGCAACCAGTCAGAGCTCCCCTTTCATTTTTTCGGAGCACTATATGACTGAAAGGAAAGCTCTGATTGGTTATTATGGACAACAAAGAAGGTTTTAGACCTACACAGTTTTCATCCATGAGGCCCTTTTTCTCTAACAAAACAGATAAGCAATTGTTTTCACCTCTCAGAGCACTTGTAGCTTTGTTTACTGAAGATTAAGGGGGACATGTTTGATCAGCGTTTTTGACGGTTTTCTGGCATATAATGTGCCTCTTTGTGCCGGCTCTGCTGTCGGACGCACTTCCCCTATGTGTTAGGCGCATTAGGCGAAAGCTTCGCCAATTTCTAATGCGCCTAACATGAAGGGGCGTGCTGTGAGCGTTCTGGGGCGGGACGCACCACATTTGAAAACACTGACGCATGTATGAATGCGGGTCGGCAAAGTGAGGCGCATTAAAGCTCCGACAGGCAGACCAATTTCCATGTGGTCTGTCTGTCGGAAGCTTCAAAGTTTGCCCCGCATTTATCAGCGCACTTCGGCACAGACATACATCAGGCGCAGTTTTCACGGAAAAAAAGGTGAAAACAGGCGCTTGACGTGCCGATCTTCATACATCTCCCCCTAAATCTCCTGCAGTTATGTCTTTGTAATGTCTCAGCTAGTTACAGAGAAGCTAAATATGCTAACCAATGCTATAGAACCACCCACAGCGTTGCAAAGGCAGAGTGTAAAGCTGCTGATGACTCAGTGAAACAGCATGGTGAGACAACCCCTTTAAGAAGATATTTTTAAAGAAAAAATGTAAATTAAATATAAGGTGATTGAAGATGGATGATAGTGTGTTTTCTGTAAAGGGTTTATCTAACCCAAATTTTATGGTTTGGGTCTTATGGCTAATGACAAAGCAAGCCTATTGGCCGTAGCAGAAAAACACTGAAAAATACATAACAACTTTGTACTTATAATGACTCTGTGGGAAAGGGGGGCTTTCTTTTAAGAGGAGGTTGTAATCATGGGAAGACCTCTTTAAAGAATAAATTAACAGAATGCTAAACACTAAATTTTTACCAGTCAGGGAGATTTCATGGTACTTTGATTTAATTTTTCACAAGATATACTGATAACATGGTAAATGTATAAACTATGTCCGAAGTCCTCGGCTAACTTTTCCTGAGAAAAAGATGAATTGCCTGGAATGAACTTTTTCTTAGTCAGTTGTTATTCTTCAGTGTTGAAAAGAACAGGGTAGTGTTTAGAGGTGATTGACAGCTGACAACTCTACCGCGTTTACCAGTTCTGCCGACAGAAAATGTTCACACTGATATTTTATGATTCAGCTTATAATCAGTGTCTAAAAATAAGCAAGAATGTATCTTCTTCTACAAACGGCTGAGTTAGGAGTTTTGATTTTGTATGCATAAAGATAAGCGAATACCTTCTAAAACATATAGACCTGAGTGTTGAATTTATGGATAGAGGAAGTAGATTTATTGATGTGTCCTCTAGAGTTAAATTGGAGCTCGGATTTGTTTGGTAGAACTTTCTGTTGGAGTAGAGATCTTAGTTTTACACCCCCCTTAAATGTACCAGATCTTTTATGCTGTTATCATATTATCTGAGTTGTTACATAGTGAGGTGAGCACCTGTTTTTTCTGCATCAGCCAAAAAAGACAAATTAACACATAGTTGTATCTTTTTTACTTTTCTTTCCTTTAACTATAAATCTGAGATTAAATGAAAAAATTAAAATCACCCAGACATACACCTTAAAAGTGACAAGCAATTATCTTTCCAAGTATAATTGACACTGACGTCCTGCCAGTACATGTAGATGTTTTCCATAGTCTGAATGTGTCCTAATTTTATTTTGCCCAATGCTGAGTGTTGTTTTCTCCAGATATTTCATTTTATGCATTAGTTTTCCTGGCACAATTAATAGTTTTATCAACAGAAAGGCTTTGTATATATGCATTTTATTTTTTCCACGCATAACCATAAAATGTGACCCCCATTAACTCCTAGCTGCTATGATCTTCACAGCTTAGTCACAGGTAGCAGCAGGGGTTGTTTTACCTACTGTGCGGAGTTAATAGAAAGCAGCAATGGGCAGCAGGGGCAGCTCATGACTACGAGGCACAGAAATGCGTGCCCTATTTAACTGAGAATTATGTTTTTTACATATATTTGTATGGAAAATATCACAGCCACTGTATAATTGTTATATGCTGTTTTTTATTTCTCAGTTTTGTCTGTATGGTTGTCCATATTTTTAATCACATGTTCGAAGCAGGCATATTAACATTTATATATGACTAGGTGAAACAATGTGATTTTGTCAAGACTCTGCAGGACTTTAATTCTGTTTTCATTTCTAACAGGCCTATCGCCGCAGTTGTTCGATTTTATCCACACCAAGAAAAAAGGATGCACAGTATTAAATAGATGTCACTACATCATCACCCCATGTGTTACTAGATAGCATGTGCATATATTTTTCTTCCTGCCATCTGTATACACTTTACCCCCCGTGCTGATATTAGTTCAGATAGATGATGTGAGATTATCTCATAACATTTGAAGACATATATTATAGGTATTGTGTATAGATCTACATATTATTTTGCTCATTTTAAGAAGTAATAGTATTTTGAAGGTTGTGATGGTGCTGGTACCTGTGTTTGTGGCTACATGTGCAGAACATAAGTTACTATAAAGAGCAGTCCATTTGTCCAATAATTCATAATAGAGAATTGTGCATGCATCATTATTTACAGGGATTGTCTCAACAAGGGCAACCTCATGCAGTTTGAAACAGGTCAGGTTGTCAGACTTTTCCACAGGAAAATGTAATATTACATAGTAATCAATCAGATGAAAAACCACCCAAGAAACACACAAACAGTTTGGGTAAGTCAGATTGTCTGTTTCTTCCTGAGAAAGGGTTTAAGTGGCGAACACTTCTCTTTGAGCTCTTAACATCTGAATCAATTTAAGCTCCCAGGGCCTCACATAAAACCCCCTATATATGCCCGCTTGTAGATATGTTTGCATAAGAGCTACCCCATTTGGTGTTATTTTAATGCAACAAAACTCACAAAATAAAGAAAACTGAGTGGTATGCATAATCTGTTCTATAGCATACGAACAAGGATTGTCTACTTGAGACGCCCAGTAAAATAAGAGGAGAGTTCTCATCAATACATGGTGTTTTTATTATATTAAAATTGCAAGAAATGACTATCCAGCTGAATAACTATAATCAGGGCTGGGACCTGTTCTATAGAACTACTCTTGCAGCTGAAAACTTCCACTCCAATCCCAAAATATGACTCCTTAACTTTTGAAATTTTACTTTTCCTCAGTAAATATGGGTGAAGTAGTAATCTAAGACAGGCACCATTGATGAGGGTGCTTAGTGTCACCACCAATGCTTAATATATTGTCCTGAAGACCGAACAGGAGACATCCGGGCCTGGACAGTCACAATAATTGCTTATTCTGCTAATGAAACATGCTATGTCTGATCTGTATCTCCATACCTTTTTTATACAAGACCATGTCTAATCAGTAAATAAAGGCAGCTCCTTGAACACTTTTTAATACAACAGTAGGTCATGGAAAGTTTAAAATTGTTTTCAGCAATTATAGAAACATATTGATCTGCCATCAAAACTGCTTCAACATCTTGAACATGATCAGCTGATGTGGATAGATGTCCGCTGAATGATTATTGTTCATACAAGTGGCACCAGGGTGTAGCTACCGGGCCCTGCAGCCTGAGGGAACCCAAAAGCCCTCCTGCCAAATAAGGAGACACCAGCATTGTAAATGGCACATGGTATCTGGCGGCCCCTATTTCACTTTTTGCACTAGGGCCCAGGAGCTTCAAGTTACGCCTCTGGTTTGCACTGTCATCATACTTGGAGCAAATTTAGCTAATGATGATATTCAGGGGATCTATTAGGATGAAAAAATATCTTTTTTTTTTCTATCAAACAGCATTGTTACCAATGCTAAACTGGTTATATCGCAAAAATATGGCTTGAGTAGTAAGCTTGTTCTGTCATCTGAGCTTATTGTAATCAGATTTATGTGCTGCCTCCTCCTGGCAACCATAGAGGTCACTTAAGTCTCTTTATGTGAAAGATGTTTTTTCAGTGCAGACATTGTTGGCATGTTGCTAAGATATGCTATCAATGTCACATCGTGGAGGTCTGATCTCTATGACCTCAGTGATTACTAGAACAAAGCAATAGAGTCACTGGTAAAGTGCTGCACCGTTTCATCCCTTGTCAACTCTGCTGCGTCCTATCTGCTCTGGGTTCATCTTGCCTAGGCCAAGACGGAGATTATTTGTCATAGCCGATGGGTTCACATATTTTGATCACAATGTGTTTATTCACTTTTGTCAACAATGACTATCTCTGGGGGCTGCATGGTTTGCCTTTTGTAGTCAATGGCTGTATACACAACTGTTGTCGATCGTGCTTTTTTTCTGGGTGTTGCATGATTTGTCTATTTTAGTTGTAGATACAACTTTTGTCATGGTTGGCTTTCTGTGCAAGTTACATGGTTTGCCTATAGTAGTGAATGTCTGTACATACAGCTTTTGTTGATTCTGCTTGGCACTATCTGGGGGCTACATGATTTTCCTATCAAAGTCAATTGCTGTACATGTAGCTTTTGTCAATCTGGTTGGCTTTCTCTGTAAGTATCATGGTTTCTCTACTGTAGTCAATGGTCACAAATGCAGATTTTGTTGTTTTTGGTTGGCTTTCTCTGCCTCTATTATAATTAGCTTTGCTTGGCTTTCTCTTCATATGATTTTCTATTATAGTCTATGGCGTTCTCTGTTACACAGATATACCAAAGATAAATTTGACAGATAAGGCACCATCATATAACAGCACAGAAAGTTATTGAAATTTTTTCAATGCATTTTCTTGTGACCTAAAAACAGCACATAAACCGCTATTTGACTATCTAGTTTACTTTTGGTACTTCCGTATTTTATTGTTGTACGTACAGCTAGCTGCCTGAAGAAAGCCAAGCAGAGCCTACAAAAGGCCGAGTGGTACAACGCTTTTCAGCTTGTTGTTGGGGATCTTCATAGACAACCACCACCATCACCTGGCTATGTGCCATGAATGTCTTTACTGAGACAGGCTATTTGAAATGAATTATTTTTGACTAATCACAAAAATGAAAGTTCAGATATATTTTTTTCATTTCTTTCAATGCTCCTATAGTAAACAGCAACAGAAAAAGCATTGCTATATATTAATATATTTTAATCCTGTCATCTTTTACATAAATATGCCCTGTCAACAGAACTTTCCATCTGAGTAGTTATTAAAAAGTGTACAGAAATGGTCTCTAAATATCTGATGTTGTCTGCTAAGGTAAATAGCTAATTGAGTTTAAGTTATGTGCATGTTTATTTAGGAAATGAATTTGCTAGTATATACTCTATACCTTTCAGCAGTCATTTCAACACTAAATCCCTGCTGTGCACTACTGTGTTATTTCAATTGATGTCTTATCTATGCAAGAATGTTTGGGATGAAGAAAGCATATGGCCAGAGTATAACATGTTCAGTGTAGTTAATGTTTAGAAGCAGAGATACTGAGCTGGGAAATATCACTTTTGGATAGAAATATATTATTTCAATAAATAAGCCTAACACTTCATATTGAACCTAATGATTTTAAGAGGCAATGGGATATGAATGAACCTTTGTTTTGTTAAAGGTCGTTGGTAAAGTAATTAGCAAAAACAGAGATAATGATTTGAAATACCATTGATTATTTTGACATGTAAAATCCAGTCTTTGCCGCTCATTAAATGATTTATTGCATGTTGCATATTTTATTAGCAAAATTTTTTAGCATATTTTATTTTATTAGTAATTAGTCTAAAATCTCAACTACAACTTAAAGATGTTCAGTATTAAAAAAATAGGTTTATGGCTTTCCCAAAAACAGTGCCACTCTTGTCTATAGGCTGGGTCTAATATCGTAACTTAACACCTTTCACTTGAAATGTCTCTTTGCTTCAATTGTGGTCCCTATTTTGTAACTGAAAAAGTTCTATGGGCATTTTCTATAAATATAATTACACCTCCCAAACAGCAATCACAAAAAGGGCATCAAAACATGACAACCCTGTGAATAACGCATGCCATAGCAGACCACTATTACCCTTGCGCTATTGCCCATTGTGTATAGGTTATAGGTGGTAAGGTGTGTATAATGGGGATGGAGTTAGACTGTAGAAAATGTTGTGGCTTGTCATGTGTTCCTTCCCCCATTAATAGTGCTTTATGTGGTATAACTAGTATTTCTGTGATGGCGATTTATCGTTGTCATGTGTATTGCATTTTTTATATTGGAGGACTTAAAATTTAAATTCATGTATAGAATCCTACTTTGGTTTGAATTGGTAAAAAGAAGAATAAATGTTTCTGTGCACATGCCAGTATATAAAAATGAATATATTATTTATCCAGCTAAATTTCACAGTCTTACAGAAAAAGTAATAGATCTGCCAGAAACTGATTATACACGTCAAAACCTTATTATTGCTAATATTTTGACTTCATAAATTAAGATCTATTTCACATATATTTTATCATGTGCTCCAATAAAGAGAATGATTGTCAGAGACAGTATCCCATCTGTGTGACTTTTGAGTGCAGAGTAGAGGAAGGAAGCTTTAAACCCTTTAGGGATATAGAGATCGGTGTGGAAACATAAACTAGTTGTAAGGAAATGTGTTTCTTTGGTCAGTCTTCATAAGCTTCATAAAACTACATTCCATGTTTTTTCAGCACTGAGTTCTGTCCTGTGCCAACATGGGAAAATACATCACCTCTACTTCCAATAAAAACATAGATCATCGGTTATGTTCGCGTCTTCTGTAAAATAGTTTTATTTAGAGGTCTAGACATATCCCATAATGTTTTTTGACAGATTGTATTAAACATGTTTCTTCTTTATGTAATAAATTCATAGTTACTATATTACAGATGGGTTTAAAGAAATATCAGTTATGTTGTTCACCTAAATAACCTATTTAGTAATTATATATAATTAAAAAACATTATAATCATCATCAGAGCCATCACACTGATAAAACCAAACTGAAATGCAAGTTGCATTTTTACTGTCCAAAAAATCCCTTTAGTTCTGTACCTACTAGTCAGATTTCCTTTTTTCACAGTTTATTTTTTGTCATAAGAGTCCATGAAAATAAGTTGACCCCAGACTAGACTACTGTTGGGACCCTTATCAATGAGCTATAATCTGAAATGACAGAAGATGTTTACTTTCCCCTTTAAAGGAACAAAGAACACTATGGTTATCCAAATGAAACTTGAAACTGTGAAATGTAATAATAAACTGAAATGTACTGAAAATTAACTAATAAAAATCAGACATTGCATTTAAATTGTGGTTAAACCAAAAAAAATATTAATAATGAAACTGTCCTGGACAAAAATGATGGTACCCCTAGGAAAGATAAAAGATAATTTGACCATAGGGACATGTTACACTAAGATGTGTCATGTAATTAGATTTCCAGCTGTTTTCAAACAGTTTACCTATTTAAAGAGTAAAAAGTAGTCACTTTGCTGTTTGGTGTCATGGTGTTTTCCACACTAAAATGATCATAAAGAAGCTAAGGAGAGTGTCTCAGGAGATTAGTAAGAAAATTCTAGACAAACATGTTAACAGTAAAGGCTATAAGACCATCTCCAAACAGCTTGATGGTTACTGCTATTAGAGTAATAATAATAATAATAATAATAATAATAATAATAATAATAATAGTATTAGTTACCAGATTTTAGGAATTCTACTGTGTGTATAAGACTGTGAGCATTTAGGGCCACATGTATGAAAACTGTCTATATCTAAAATTCACTTTGTTGCTCATAGCAACCAATCAGAGCCCCCTCTCATTTTTCCGGCGCACTATATGAAATGAAAGGGGCACTCTGATTGGTTGATATGGGCAACAAAGTGAGTTTTAGACCTAGACTGTTTTCATACATGTGGCCCTTAATGCTTTAGACAAGTGTTCTAGCCCATCTAGATGTCTTTCACAGTTTTATGTGTATTTCTGTGTCTGTTTTAACATACTGTGTTGGAATTTTTAGTTTCTGTGTTCTTCTGGCAATGCTGCTTTTCAGTAAGGTTCAAATTCATTTCCAAACCACATTTACCTATATAAAATGAATTTTTCCTGTTATACATCTTTCCTCTTATTTTATTTTGTACTGTTTGAATCCAACTATGGTAACCAAGTAAAGATACTTCAGATTATTCTACAGAAAAGAAATGATGTGAGCTAGCATTGATGAGAGTTCTTGGTTGAAGTGCTTAATGCTTGCTTTTGTCATCTTCCTCTTGTTCATCACGCCATTCCTTCGCTAGTCAGACTTTCCCTGCCTCAACATATCAGTCTACACATCTGTCATAGAGAGAACTTATATAAAGACTATACTGTTTATTATATGGGATTATATTGCTTAACTGTATTATCCGGTCAGGTCACAGAGAGGTCTTTAGGAAGCATATATGTTTTCCATTTATTGCTCACATTTCAGGAAATTATCCTAATCTTTTTATAATGCATCCTATGTATATTTTGAAGTGCTTATGAGATGATGAACGATGAGCCTGGTGTATGCAAAAATAATGAGCTGACAAGACAGTGGTGTGGATTACCGCCTTTCTATTTCGATGACTTACAGTTTGCAGAGTGTTAAACAAGCATATCTAATGTCACATGCTCATGTCATCAAAACATCGCTGGAGAAAGCTCGTATCATGAGTTTTGTTGGATTTGTAAAAAACCTAGTAAAAAAGGTTTAATTAAATATTCCATTTTCCGTCTTATAGGTACCTTACACACAACAGGAACTGAGGTTCTTCAACAAAATAAGACCTGCTAATAACTTCCTTTTACATATCTTCCTTATAAATAGGAAAAACCTTACCAATGCACAGAATGTAACAAAGCTTTCAGCCAAAAACGGGGACTTGATGAGCACATGAGGACACACACTGGAGAGAAACCATTTCAATGTGATGTAAGTTTTACAGTCTTTTTTACAGTAGTTTTTATGCACTATATATTATTTATATAGCACTGATCTATTCTTCAGCATTCTATATAACATAGAAGGGATAAAGTTCTGCAGAACTATACCTGGAGATAACACCTAATTTCCATATACTCCAAAATATTTTTTTTTACAGATGTAGCAAAGGTTAGCTTGACAGTTATCTCATGGCTCTCCGTGTCATCTGTTCTTAGATTACAACAAAAGCCACTGAAAAGTATTGAAAAAAATTCACCAATCCTTTTTGATATATTATTTCAACATAGTGCACAGATGATAGGGAAAGATACACAGGTACAATGGCCTATGGCTGTTTTATGTCGGTTTCTTGTCTTCTTACGCTTTCTCAAGGCCAGCTAGAAAACTGCATGAAGACGTTTAAATCTCCCTACATACCCTCTTCAGTCATTGTTAGAAAATGGCAAACATGCATTTCTTAAAACATAAAATACGAGTATAAAGTTGCATTATAAAAAAGATGAAAGGTCATTCCTACCATTTAGTCCTATAAGACCCAAAGCTCCAGTAAATAGGATCCACTTAAATTCACACTACAATGATCAAGTATGCCTATCAGTACCATTTTGTAGGTGAATAAATTCTTTCTACATCTGCAAAACATTATCCTACTACATTATTATCATGAACATCCTGCATATGTGAAATAAAACAAGGCATACTTTTACCTGTACTTAATGAATAAATATGTGTCTGTATTAATTTAGACAGGAGCTATATTGTCTTCCCTATGTAAAAATGGCTCCATTGACACCATGGGCCACATGAATGAAACGGTTCTGGTCTAAAACTCACTTTTTTCCCCATAGAAACCTATGGGGAAAAAAGTGAGTTTTAGGCCGAAACCATTTCATACATGTGGCCCCATATAGCTTATATAACAAAATCCGAGTGACAGGTAATAAATAGTTTAACTGTATATTGAATGGCTCCCAATTAAATCAACCGCAATAGGGCCAATCACCAGATGTGTGATCACCGGAATCTTATCAGCCTGCAGAATACAGATAACACATAATTTACTAGTATACCGAGGAGTGAACACCATAAGAATAAAACCCCTGCAAACATAGCGCATGTAGGTTTTTTTTTCACATTTCATCCCACTTACAATTTTTTTCCAGTTTTCCTTCAATGGCACCATTAAAAAGTACATCTTGTCCGTCAAGAAAACAAGCCCTCATATGTCTGTATAGATAGAGAAATAAAAAGTTATAGCTTTTGGAAGGTGGGTAGTTAAAAATGAAGAGCCAAAAAATTATGAACTTACGGTGGGAAGGAATTAGAGGGTTTATCCAGTTCCTTTAAAAAAATGTACTAAGCTGCTGATGCCCAATTAAAAAAATTCTATACTCATTTTCTGAACGGTGATGTAAGTAAGAGGCATGTAACTACTGCAGCCAATTAGTGACTGTGGCGGTGATGTCCCTATTCAGAAGAGTAAGAACATAGACAGAAGACCTGGGAGATGCAGCACTAGAACAGAGGTGAGATGGAAGATGAGTAGTTATTTTCTTTTTAATTGGACACCAGCAGCTTAGATTTTTTTTCCGTATAGGACCCAGTTAACCAATTGTACATCTTTTAATTATGTCATGTGCTAATTTTTTCTTTAGGTGTGCGACCTATCATTCTCTCTCAAGAAAATGCTGATTCGACACAAGTTGACTCATAACCCTAATCGCCCTATGGCAGAGTGCCAGCTTTGCCACAAAAAGTTTACAAGAAATGACTACCTCAAGGTGCATATGGAGAATGTGCATGGAGAAACCGACAGTTAATATCCAGCTGCCAGAATTTATACCAAGACATTTGTTTACTTGGATATGGTACCCAACCTAAGTGCATGTTTGGGACATACTGTATTCTGCAAAGGACCAGTACAATGCTGGGCTCTGTTCACAATAGCATTATGTCTTTCCATTTATAATGGAGTCAATACAGCTATGGCCCGATCAGAGTCCACACGTTCTATACTTCTCAAAACAATGGTGTCTAACTTTTGCATTTTTGGTACAATTCTATTATTATGGTCCAAAATACTATTATATACGATGTTAAATGTTATTTTTGGGGAGAAAAGGGATGGACAATGCTTGAAAAATGTTTCATTTATTGCTATATGAATCAAGGATTTTACATAGGATATGGCTACAGCTAAACTATGTGTATAATGTGAACTTATATTACATTATAACATATCCGATCTTGGATACTGTTGTAGTCCCAATCGACAAGATCATTAGGTAATTCTAATTGACAACTTTGGTGTTGTGCATTAGATTTGGGTTGATGTAAGTTAGGGTTTTTAATGGATTTTTTTAGTTTTACTGTTCTGCAGCACTCCCGATCAGGAAATTGGTCAGACTAGGATTCATGGTGCATCTGGAGCACCGCTGGATTGGGAGTGCCGCAAAACAACAAGTTAATCCCTGAAAACCCATAAAGAATCTTAACCCCAATTTACCACATTTTTTTCCAAGTTCCGATGGTCTATTGTTGAACCAAGCAGGGACCTATTTGAGCAACCTTAGCTATGTGGAACATTGCAACTTCTTGTTAGGATGATACATCTATTTCTATTCTGTATTACATTTTTACATTGTCTTTTAAACAAGTTTTAAAACATTACTGTTTACTAACTCCTTGATAAATTGGTGTTTATGTTTTTATGTCTGTGCAATAAATATACTGTACTGAGAGACTTATTGTTATGTGAACTTGTAATATATAAAATCTATGGTAAAGGTCACCATGAAGAGGAATTATAATAACATTAGATCTTTTACATAATGTATTCCAAGGGAAATATGTAATCATGATATTTTTGCTCTTCATAATAACATTTTAAGTTAGCACAAAACAGAGTTTAAATGAGGATACTTTTGTTTCTTAAGTACATAACTTTGAAGCATGTAATCTGAATAAAATATCATTGGACATCTTTTACAGAGTAGTAGCAAAGTCTTCCTTCTCCTGGGACAAAGATAAAAATACCTTGTCAAGGCAAATTGGCTTCATGGGGACCCCATGGAACCCAGCAACTGGTCTCTGCCACAAAAGTCCCAGAAACGTGACTATTGTAAGCAGGCTCGGACTGGCCCACATGGGAAACATGGGAAACTCCTGGTGGGCCCCTGAGCAAGGCAGACATGGGGTTTATTTTAATATGCAGAAAGACTGAGAGAAAGAAACAAAAAACAAGAAGCAGAGTATAGGAGGCATGTACAGTAGCTGTAAGGTGGGCCCCCGAATCAACTCCACTGGCTGGCCTTCAGAATAAATTCCACTGGTAGGCCCTATTCACCCCAGTCGGACACTACTTGTAAGACAACGTTATTATTCCTGAGCTGCAAGGGAACTTCAATTTCTATTATAATCAATGTTATAGGTTACTTATACTGTGTTTGCTCTAAAGTTGTTGAGATATCTTACAAATAGACCTTTCACTCTAGTACATGCCCTCAGGACACCTTGTGAGGGCATGTGAAGTCCTTGCCTTGATCAGTCAGAACTGTTTTGGCATCACAAAGGGACATTTTATTGGGCTGCTAGTTTTTATGTAATGGCTGATCTCCTGATTAAGAACAGTTTTCTAAATAACTTTGATCAGAGACTGGGCTTTAGATTTTTTTTAATATTCATTCCAATGTGTATGTTTATGCCTCTTAAGCTTTTAGATGCAATATAGTTAACCCCACTTGGGCAATTGCACAAAATCTTGATATACATATCCATTAAGAGCTAGTTAGTTCCAGTTTGCATTATTATATCTAGTTACCCTTTCACAATTTCTGTTATGTGTTTTGCTGCACATGGAAGTCTGTGTTTTTTTAATCTTCTCTTCATTGTCTAAACCCTGTTTTTTTAAAAGATTAAAAATAAAAGAGGGGAGGTAAATATCATGGGCTTTTCCTTTCCTTATAGATACCTGAAAGTCTAAGGGCGACATGTCCCAATAGGGCTGCACCATTTTTTTTTTTTTTTTGCACCAAAAACTGTTGATGCCGTATTCTCTATAAAAAAATGAACTGTCGTACACCAAAACTAGGCGCATTTTATGACAGGCATGACATATTTGAATGCGCCTAAAGAAGGCCCATCATATATGCTACAACACAACAATACTTCCCACATATGACACCTACAGGAATAGAAATATCAAAAACACCGAAAAAAAAAACTACTCCTTTAAAACATACCTTTTAATAATACAAATAAAAATTACAAATACAAACCTATAAGAACCGTAACGGGACACCCATACGGGGTAAGGACAGTAACCCTACACTGTCCCCTGGACTACACACCCTAAGATACCTAACACACTCAGAGACCCCCCGCCCCAATAAGGGCGACCCCAATACTAACTCCTAACTGTACCCTACACAAAGTACCGCCTCCTGTAGTGGAAAATAAGAAAAATAGGGATAAACAGTAGGGAACCCACAATAAGTGGTACCAAAAGGACAGATATGTAGAAAACACCAATACAAATATGAAAGACCCTTGCAAAAAACAAATCATGGGGAACATTTTAGCCCCCTAATGAGGAAATGTACATATCTCTAATACACTACATAGACAGATAACGGTCAATTAAAGAGAATAGGGTATGTAAAGTGCTAGTACTTATCTGTGCCAATTGACCCAAAATGGTGAGTTTGATCAATAGGATGACAAAAGAACAGGCGCAGTTATATTAAAAAGCCCCATTTTAAAAAACCCCAAACGCGTTTGTCCCATTCCAGGGACCCCTAGTGGGTCAGAAAAAACCATATCCATCTGAATCCCCAATGTACCTAACCGAGATCAGCGGATGTGTCCTATGGAAGGGGATTTGGGTGTATTCCCTCGGTGGGGACTCTCAACCCGGTCAGTATCCCAATGTCCCCGGGGGACAGATCTATTTTTGTATTGGGGTTTTTTAATATCTGTCCCTTTTTTTACCACTTATTGTGGGTTCCCTACTGTTTTTTCCCTATTTTTCTTATTTTCCACTACAGGAGGGGGTACTTTTGTGGGTACAGTTAGGCTTAGTATTTGGGGGGCCCTTTTTTGGGGGGGGGTCTTGTTGTGGTTTGGTTCTTAGGGTGTGTTTCCAGGGGCTGGGGTTACTGTCCTTACCCCAATGGGTGTCCCCTACGGTTTTTATGGTTTGTATTTTTTAAATTTTTTTTTTTATTATTAAAAGGTATGTTTTAAAGGAGTAGTTTTTTCTTGTCGGTGCATCATATATGCTAGCAATTATATGATATGCGCCTTTTTTTTGGTATACACCTAAATTAGGTGCATTAAAGGGGTTGTCTCACTACATTAATTCATCTTACCTCAGTCCTATTTTATTGGTTTCACTTTGAATTTAGGGGGTGTTTTTCGGTTTTACTAGCTGCAGTAGAAAACCAGGTCTGTACTATAGCGGGCCGGTTGGCAGTCTATAGGATAGATCAAACGGTCTGTGCTAAGTGACCTGAGGAATATGCAGCCTACAAATGGGATATTCAAAATTGGGAGAGCACTGTTAATGGACACATATTGCAAAGTGATTTTTTTGCAAAATTTTTAAAAATAGAAAGAAATCCTTGTAGTGAGACAACCCTTAAAAATTCATCAAGGCTTACCACACTCGATTTTGAAAGGTTTTTTTATTAGGCGCTTTAAAACATAAATTTTAAGCCCCTTTAAAACTGCGGGGGAAGCACCGTTTTCTGAATGAAAACCCTGTTTTTTTTTTATTTTTGAATTTAAAGTATACTGTAATGGACTTGGTAGGGACCGGGGGGCCACCCAAGCGATGGGTAAGCCAGCAGGGAGCGGAATCAAAGTAGGTCCGGTTTTCACCAGAGCCCCCCGCAAGCGGGAGGACTTGCTGCGGCGGGGGTCTACCAGGTCGCTACCCGACTACTTTTGCGGTGGCGTGGTACAGAATGTGAGACTGGGGTATTCGGAAAGGGGGTAAGGTCAGGGGAGGCGGCAGAGGTTCAGAGACATAAAAAAAGTAAAAGGGCAGAAACACGGTAAAACAGTGATAACAGGGAAAGCTTTCTCTAGGGCGGAGGGAACAAAGATCCCAGGGAAGTGACGTGGATCCCAAAAAATAGAGACAGCGCCCCAATTAAAATTTTTCCCCACGCCCTTTAAATTTACATGAACGAGCGTTCGCGCAGTAGGGGGCGCGCAAGCGCATTCCGGCCGACAAGGGAATAGAGCCGAACAGGATCGAGGTCAGGTGAGTTTTATGGGACGGGGGGCGACCACGGCCAAACAGTGCGGCCCCCGGCGCCCCTTACCCCCCCGGGGACCCCCCCGGAGGGACACAGGTGCGCCCGCGGTCCGGAAACGGATCGCGGCGGAACCCGTTACACACCCCCCTTTAGACCCCCCCTCCTTTTTTTGCTGCAGAAATTCAGATGAGTCATGATTCAGGATATTAGATTCTGGCTCCCCGGATTCTCCCCCGGGGCCGAAACCCTTCCCAAACCACGAGGAAGAAACCTTCCCCCTGGGGCCGTATTCTTCCCAAGATGTCCTTTTCTTTGAAGATTCAGCGGAATCGGTACCCCGGGGAAGGTGCACATTTTGAGAGAACCGGTTCAGAACCAAAGGCTTAAGGGGGAGTCATGGAAGAGTTTGGATCAGAAAAAAGGAGGCAAACAGAGCTTGTACGTCACGGATTCAGCGCCGAAGATTAAAGGGTCCAGGGGGGGGGGGGCCCCAATTTCGACTGGGAACCTTCGGCGACTACCTCGAGGGGGCCCAAACTTTGCCCCCTGGGAGGAATGTCGGGCAGGTCTTCCCTTTTGTTGCCTGATCTTCATGTGGGGAGGCCCAAGTAGGGAACGCGATCTCTTGCCAGAGGGCCTTGAAACCCCCGAAATTGGCCCCACCCAAAACGTGGGAAATTCCAATCAGTGGCAGGGGGGAGGGGTGGGGGGGGCCCATAAACCAAAAAAAAAGGGAGAGACCCCGCTGCATCCGGTCAAAAAGGGTTAAAAAGGAATTGGGGCCCAATGGAGCAGCTGGGCCCCATTTTGTCCGACGTCGGAAAAAATTTGACACGGGTTTATTCTCCCAAAAATCTGGTTCACCCCCCCCCCTCCCCCTGCCCTTTGGATGAGGGTGTGGGCCCCGATGAAAATTCCAACTTATTTGGCGAGGGGGAGCAAAACGCACACCAAAATGGGGGTTTAAAAATTTTTGAACACCGGGGATGGGAGACAATTGGGGAAGGGAAAAACCCATAAAACCCCGGAAGGTATGCCGGAAGAAATGCCCCGGGGGGGCCAAATTTGTGGAGCGGCGGGCGCGGGCCCAGTGGTACAAAGTGGGACCATCTTTTGAAAAACCGGCCCCTTTTAACCACCAAGATGGACAAAAATTTCCCCCAGGGGAAAAACCGGTGGGTTTCCCGTGATAAAAATCCATGGCTATGTGCGTCCAAGGGTTTTCCCGGGGCACGGGCAGCGGTTTGGAAAAGGGGACCTGGGGCCTGTGGCGGGGGAAACCCTTTTTTCCAAGCACACATGACACAGGAGGGGGGAAAGGGTCCTTGCATTTTGGGTGCCGATTCGGCCCCCCAATTGTGCCGGGGAAGATCAAGCGTGGGATTTTTCCGTGTTCCGGTTTTGGCCCCCAAGAGGGAGCTATCCCCCCCACTCCAGAATCTTTTCCGGAGGAGGGTTGGGCCGAAAGCTTCCCATTTGGAAAGTTTTGGAGTTTCTGTGGGGAGCCACGCGAAAAAAACCCTTTTCGGGGAAAAAAGGGAATTGCGGGGCAGGGGTTTCTTCCCAACCCCCAACCCCGGGGCACGGGAGGGGCATCACCCCTTTAAGGTTTACCTCAGAAAGGTCGGAAGTGGAATCCCAAAGGGCCCAAAAAGGGGGGAAAAAAAAAGTGACCCCCGGGTTTGGGGGCCAGGGTTTTAAAACGCGGGGCCGGGGCCTAAGATACAGAAAATTTTTGGGGGATCCGCAAAGATGCTCGATTGGATACGAGCCCCCTCCTCAAGGTTCCCCTTTTTCCTTTCCAGGCTAATTTTGATTGCCAAAAAAGGCCCCCCGATCCCCAAGGGCATATTTCCCGCTCCGCCGGAAAAAAGGTTTTTGAGAAGAACCCAAAAATGGAAAAAAACGGGGGCCTTTGGGGCTTTTTCTGTGGGGAGCAAGGGGCCCCTCCCCATCCCCGGAAAGGGCATCAAACCTTTCCAAAGGGAAAAGGGGCTTCTGGGATCGGGCCCGGGAAAACCAAGAAAAAGGTCCGGGTGGAAAGGCAGTTTTTGTCAAAAAACCCCTTTTTTTTCTCCACCCTCTGGGGGCCCAAACCCATCTGGGGTTTCGCATTTTCCTCGTAAGAGCCAGGATAGGATCAACCAAGGGGGAAAGAAGGGGGGAAAAAAATTCCCCGGGAAATTTATTTTTTGGCCGAACCCAAAGGGAAGCGCTTTTTTCGCCAAAAGCCGACAAAACGGGGCCATTGTGGGGACTGCAGAAAAGTTTGAGGGGTTCCCAATTTTTCGGGCCCTTAGCCGAGCCCAAATGTCCCCCGGGGGAAAAAGGAAAGGCTAGTTTTAGGGAAATAAACTTTTTTTCCGTTTGGCATACAGTCGGTTTGTGCGCGGGGAAACTCGCAAAAACCTGGCGCACTTGTCCCCCGATCGGGGGAGAAAATAAGGATGTCATTAGAAAACACTTTGACCAAAATGTAAAAAAAAGCCCACGGGAAGCATTCTTAAGGGAGTTTTTGGGGAACACGCTGGGGCTTTAAAAAGACCCAAAGGGCATCACAAGATACTCAAATGCCATCTTTGGGTTTTAAAAAAAGCCGTCTATCATTTCTCCCCCTTTTCCCGAATTTTTGATGGGGTTTATAGGCTCCTCCCCGGGGGGTTTCCCAATTTTGGAGAAAAACCCCTTTTAGCCCCCTTGAGGTGGCCAAAGAGCTCCGAGTCCTGGGGAGGGTGGGGTTTTTTCACGGTGTTTTTTAATTTAGCCCCCCTGTAGTCAATACACCACGGGGGGGGAAAAAACCAAAATCCCTTTTTCGCACAAGAAAAAACCCTTTTTTTCCCAAGATTCTTGAATATAGGCCGACAGGGCCCGGGGTTCTCTGGCACGACAGGGGATAGCCCCTTTACCCCCCGGGGGAGACGGGTTCCCAGGGAGGAGGTCAATTTGGGCGTCTAAGGCCGATGTGGCGCAGGGGTATGGGGCCCCCTTTCCCCGAAGAATACGCCCCCAAAAAAGTCCGGGGTTACCCCTATAGGCGGGCCCTGGAAAAGGGCCCTTTGGGGGCGGCTGTGGAGAAGTGGAGGCCACCGGGGGGGAACCTCAAAAGATGTTCTGGTTTTCCCTCCCCCAAAAGGGCGGACCTGCCTTTTTCACCCAAAGCGAAGGGGCTTTACGTTGCACCCCCGGGGAAAACCCCCCCAAAAAGAATCGCCGGGGGAAGGGCACGAAAAAAAACGGGGAAATGGGATTTTTTCTTTCCT